>JAQQSU010011071.1:0-12263 GCA_028627135.1 Pseudochirops cupreus
ACATATATACACACACACATACATATACATATAATTTTTCTTTTCTTTATGGATTCCTGGGAAGCAGGGCAGGACTAAACTAGGTAGGATAGGAACTGGGTCACCCTGTTCTGAGAACCTTCTCAGGGGTCTCAGTAAATGTACAGAGGAGTGAAAAATGATCGATCCCTCTTGCCAGAGCCAGTTTGCCTATGTGCAGCAGTGTATACAACAAGGAGAAGACTGATGGAATGAGAAGCGTGGCCAGGGGCCCAGGGCTGACTAGATAGAATAAGTCATAAGCACTTGTGATGCTTGACTCACCAATCAAGACATTCCCAGAGCAGAAGTCCCAAGTAACCCAGGGCATAGTCAAAGGAAATTCAGTAGCCTAGAAGGTTCAGTGGTGCGGCAAATGTCCTGGGTACACAGTCTGACGTACTAAGAAATATGATTTGGAGTTTGGGACTGGCTTGAGTCCCATGTGCATTTAGATCATAGGTTTCAGACTGGAAAGGGACTTTTGAGACTGCCATGGGATGAGTCATAGATCAAATGCAATTAATTGCCAGGAGCCTATTATTCAGATAAAAATCCCTCCCTATTCTGGACCTGCCCAATGGCCCTCTGTAGCCTCCTGTCCTGTTACTAGAATGGTCCTTCTACCACGTGTCCTCAGTACCCACAACTGGAGTTGGGATTCACATTCGACCCATCAGTGAATCGGCATACTGAAACTGTCCCCATCTGAGGTGACTGGCACAACAAGTCATCCTTGTGATGTCATTGGTTCTCTTTGAGAATGAAGGACCAACAACAAAAACAATAACAACAGTGTCTTGACTAATGACAGAAAGGAGGCTGGGAAGGCACAAGCGTTACCTCTAGCTGCTCTGCTTTTGTCTCACAACCTTATGATGTGCAATGGAAACTGGAACCTACTGTCATTGTAAGATAAGGAGACTGAGGTTTTGAATGACTTGCCTAAGGCCACACAGGTACAAATGCTAAAGGTGGGATTCAAACCAAAGATTTCCTACTTCAAAAACAGGCCTCATCCCAAACTGGTTGAAGACACGCGCTATGCTTAGCCTACACACAAACCGATTCAGAATATATAGGCTATCTGTCTGCAAGTATTTGATTGGCTGTCATATGGAAGAGGGATTCAACTCTTTTTGCTGGACCCTAAAGGGTATAAGTGCAAGAAAGGCTGGGGGGAAGAAGTGAATTCACAAAAATATGAATTTCATCTCAAGATGAGACAATAGAAATCTCCATAACAATTGGAATTGCCCACGTGTGGAAGAGGTTACTTGGACAGAATGAGCTCCTCACCACTGGAGGTGGTAAGTAGAGCCCAGATGGCCACTTGGCAAGGATATTATAGAAGATATTGATGTTCAGATACACTCGGAACAGGTGACCTTGGAAGTGCCTTTAAATTCTGAGATTCTCTAATCTGTCATACATCTTTTTGTGGTGCATTTTCAAGTATCAGGATGGGTTGGGGGAAGAAAAATGTGACTTTGGTCACTATCATCTTTGTAACATCAAAAGAGTAGCTCAGTGACACAATGGATGAAGCTCTGTGCCTAGAGTCAGGAAAATGTGAGTTAAAATCCAGCCTTAGATAGTAATAATTAGCTATTATTACTAACTGTGTGACTCCGGGCAACCTCACTTAACCTCTGTTTGTCTTAGCTTCCTAGACTTTAAAATGAGGACAATAAAAGCCCCTATCTCCCAGGGCTGTTGTGAAGATCAAATAAGAAAATGCTTGTAAAGTACCTAATACCATTCCTGGCACATAGTGAGCAAAATATACATGGTAGTTATTATTAGTTGTTAACATCATTGTCCAAATCATTGGATCTAGTGAGGTGGTAGGTTTGGTTGTTGCTTGATCTTGATTGTATCTCAGTGAAACAGCTCAGAATAAACGAGAAGACACTGGCTGTCAAGTCAGAGAATGCGAATTCAAAGCTGCCCCTTAATCTTAATAACTGTGCGACCCCATACACATTGTGTCACATCCCTAGACTTTGGTTTCTTCATCTGGAAAACAGCAAGATAGAACCTGAGGTCCCCTCATAAGCTATGATTCTCCCCCCTTTGGTTTATTCTTGATCAGGAAACTTTTATTTTTATTCTTGTCTGTAACTTTGCCCTGTTCTCACCTTTCTACTTCATGGCCTGCAGTACTCTAGTCCTGAAATACAGAATTCTATATCTTGGGGCATAGTCTTCTCTTATATATCTTGATCCCTTGGGGAGTGGTCTCAGACTTAGCATTGTTTCTGCGTAGCATTGGTTCTACCAGATTCACATCCAAAAGATATCATAGATACTGGATGAGTAGATACCAAAGCTTACTCCTTGGGGTCTTAATGCTGCACAGCATAGCATGGACTCTGCTCTTGAATCATCTGTTTGTTTTTTCCCTTGACCTTTTGAATCTCACAAGATCATCATCATCTTCAATCCCCTTCCTTCAGAAGTAGGAAGGAATGAAAGAAAGACAGAAATAAGATCATGGACATATACGCCCACTCCCATCTTGGTTCCATTGCCAATCAAAGAGATCCCTCCTTCATCATGGGGGATGCAAAAAAACAAGTTATGAAATGTTGGCATTTGCTTCAAATCTCTCCAATATTCTTTAACTACCTGTCATCATGATCCTCTGGTAGCAGGCTCCCCAGACTCTTCCACGTGTGGTATAACATCATTTGATAGGAATATATAGGGGGCTCAGGAGAACTAGCTCTTTTGGTTTAAGAGGTTTGCCAGGCCCTTTTCAGGGCTACTTATTTACCTTTAGTATCTATCTGCCACCCAGCTCTTACCTGTGGCCACCCCCTAATAAAACCATTTGGGCACATAGACTAAATCAGGTTGAGGGTAACCAAACCCATTCATGAGTTAGGGGAATGTTTACAGCAATCATGTGAAGACTACCTGATAGAATGAGCAGATGAAAACAATTTGTTCCAATGGCCATGAAGGTAGCTGAAACAAGCACTTTGGAGAGCTTAGAGCTTGGTCAGACATGAGATGTCAAGTTCACCCACTTCATTACAAGTCATTGCCAGTGTTCTTGATTTTTATTTTGCCACTGGACTTCGATGCCTCTGGAAGAGAGAATAAGACTAATGAGTTTGTTAAACTCTGACATGTGAATTCCATTCACATACAAGTCAAGACATCACCTGTGATGTCACTGGGCCTTTTCTAAAATGGAGGATGAACAACATCATTTAAGAATGTTGCTCATCAGTCTTGTTTTATACAAAGAACAGATTTGAAGAAGAACCCAACTCTTGAAGGAGTGACTCAAACATGGAACTAGATAAGGGGACTCCAGAACTAGGAAAGTGTTCATGAATCACCAGCATTTGCTACACAGAAAAAACAGTTGGGAGAAGAGAGATGAGTGGTATTCATCCCTACAAAATAGAAAGAGATAAATCTGCAATTTATATGTTTTGCCAGATGTACTATCTCTGACTGGGGTCTTGAAGATGACTAAAAGAAAAGACAACTCAAGACAAGAAATAAAATCAAAGCTACTTTATTACTGCTTCCCAGGATGGAAGAGCATTTGTAATGAAAATCCTTCTAGGCAATGAGTCAGTAGTAGGATGATGGGCTAATTGAAGTGACTGAACAACTCTTAGACTACCATCCCCTTAATTCTGATACATTGTTCACTTCAGCTCTTTGTATTTTGATGCACCATGGTACCAAGCTGGTCAACTTTTCATGTTATACATCCTTCTCTTCCAATATAGATATCTTTATGGTATCTATGAAGTATCTTTCACTTTTGATCAAAATGGAAGTTGCTTTTCTCCCTCCTGAGTGTTTGTCTTATAACCCATGTCAACCATGTCATTAATGGAAATCACTCAATAGAACTCAATCACAACAATACAAGGAATTTCTAAGCACCAAATGAGGGAAATCATTGTTTTGGGCATAGTGCATAAGGAGGCATATATTAAAGATAGTTTCTTCCCTCAAGAATAGAGCAACTGGATTATACAGCATGATGACACTTGAGCACCTCTTCACCAACTTTTGCTTGGGGTCTGAATTCCAGGAGAGCTGTTAGTATAGAATTCAAGGTGCGACTTGGGGTGGACATGTCTTTTTGAGATCAGTCATTCACTTGCCCTTTCTGGAGGACACAGAATCCTTCCAATCTGATAGCAAAGTGCTGACATTAGATTTTGACCACATACATTCCTCATTCTAGCATATCTTTCCTTCACTAATGAGGTTTCTCAGTTTAGTCACTTCTAATTATGTGGGAAAATGGAGGGCCCACTAATGAGTAGATCAATATCTTCCAGTGAAGATTCTTTTTTAAGCCTGTTCTAATTTTATCTCCTCTGATTTGACCTCCAGTTTTCCCTAGGATGGATACTTCTTACACGTGCAGCCATAATGGATTGACTGCGTCTCACTAAGGTGGAGATACCATCACTTAGGTAACAGTAAATGCAAATGATAGAGAAAAAAAAAAGAAATCCATAATACAGGAAACATTATCCATTACACCTTCTAGGAGTCCATTTGACAGATTTCAAAGGTTTCCTATTCAAACCTGACACCTGGAAATGTGTCCCTACACAACATGCTGAGGACTCAGAATCTGAGTAGGCATCTGCATAAAGTAGTTATATTGTCACGGTAGAAAGATACCTGGATATGGGGGTAGAGAACTATGGTTCAAATCCTGGATATGGTACTTATCCCTCAAGAAAATTTAGGCATCATAGCAACTCTCTTTCCTTCAGTTTCTTTATCTATAAAATAAGGGAATTAGACTACCTGACCTCTGGCCCTATAAATCAGTTCTAAAAGGCAATACAACATGAATGTGTTGGGCATCTAATGGATGCAAAGTGGTATGATGTAGTCTCTGGGGAATGAAATCCTGACTCTGGCATATATTGTCTGTGACTAGGCAAACTGCTAGAACTCTCTGTACCTTTGAAATTCTTATAAACTTTATTGATGGAGTAGGTGATGACAGACCTTCATAAAAGCAGCTTGCTTCATCACCACTATTTCAATTTACCAATGAAATCTGAGGTATATCCCACTCCTCTCAAAAGGGGGGCATACAGACTCTAATGAAAAACAGTTCCTAGGGGCAGCTAAGTGGCACAGTGATTAGAGCACCAGCCCTGAAGTCCAGGAGGACCTGAGTTCAAATCCAACCTCAGGCATTTGACACTTACTAGCTGTGTGACCTTGGGTCATTCACTTAACCCCAATTGCCCTGCCTTCCCCCCTCAAAAAAAGAAAATGAAAAATGATACCTGCCCACAAGAGGAGTGTGTCTGCTCTTCCACAATCTTCTCTCACACAGGCTGAATGGTCTCAGTTCCTATTCTATCTCTGACTGTGATGGAGAGAGGAAAGTTTTTTCTGTGGTGTGGCTCATTCCAGATTGCCAGAGGTTTCCAGGAAGGCACTGGATATTCACTTATTGGGAATTCTGTAGGAGAAATTTATCCTGAGGAAGTGAATTGAATGGAATAAAATCTAAGGTCCCTCTTATTCCAAGATCCTAAGTAGTTTGATGTTAGAGAGTTGTCATGTAGAAATGGCAGAAATAGAAATTCAATTCACCACATGCTTATAAACAAATACTGCATGTTTGGACTGCTGATAGGTACAGGAGATACAAAGACACAAAGGAAAAGTGGTTCCTGATCTCAAGGATGAACCAAATCTCTGGCACATTGGTATGAGCAGGGAGCACCAGAAGTGAATCACCTCCTCTGATCTCAGTTTTCTGCATTTCCATAACAAGATTCAGAGTTTGGAAATTGCATGTCAAGGTTCAGACCAGTGTTTCTAGATAGCCCAGAAGGTATACACCTTCTAAAGTAAGAAGACGCTTCAGATGTCAAGTACCAGACACTGCACAATTTGACTTGTGTTTCTATTTTCAATACAATCTTCTCTCACAGTAATCAGTCAGGGAAAAAGTCCCAAGACTGTCATTAGTTCTCCTTTCTTCTAAATTAATCACTTATTTGGGTAATTGGCAAACTGTGAGTTTATTAATGGGAATAAAAGTGTCAGTAGTCAGTTGTGTCATTCATTCCCATTTAAATGATCTTGTACAGGTAAATTGGCAAACTGTGCCAGAGAAGACTCCTTTCCTTTGACAAGTTTCAAGTTTGAATTCAGATGTAGGAGGAAGTAATTAGGTATCAAATTTGCTTATGTCAGTGATGGTCAGCCAGGTTGCACAAGCTATGTCTGTTAAAGCTGAATGAGAGTTTTTACCTTAGGAATTTGCCACAAAAGATTCCAAATAGAATTTCTTTTTAGAAAATTATTTTCTAAGTTGAATATGCATATATAAATATATTTACATATATTTATATATACACAATGTGTATACGCACACATGTATATATAAACATGCTCATGCATACACATATCACATGCATGTGTGTCTACACATATGTAAGTGTGTATATATTTCTATATGTGTATACATGTGTGTATTGTGTTTGTGTGTATATATACTAGAAGAGTATTGGATGATTTGTATGAACTGATTCTTAGTGACATAAGCAAAACCAAGACAACACTAAATACACTTGTATTATTAAAGGAAGATAAGTTATGAATAATTGAAAATCAACAGTGGTCCCAAAGAAGCCATCATGCAACATACCTCATCCCTTGGTATAAAGAAGCTGGTGGTGGTGGGCTGGGAACTACGGCATAACACTGTGTACATCATCAGGTACTATTACTCTTCTTGGATCTTTTGGATTCACATTTTTTTTTCTCTGTTATCAGAGAATTCAATTTTAAGGGATAAAAAGGCAGGTATTTCAAGAAATGACTGTGATGGAAAGATAAAAGTAATCAGTTATAATAATTATTCTTCACCTGTTATTTAAGGTTCTAGAATTTTAAAAAATAACAATCATTTCACTTTCTTGGTTTGTATACCATGCCATTCTCTTTATTGGCTTCCCAGTTTGTACTTAATTTGAACTACCCTGTTCATAACTTCCTTTAGTCTGTAAGAAAGTAGGAACAACAATAAAAAAAATCAGTATCTTACATCTAGATTGTGCCTTAATAAAATAATTTCCAATCCATCATCTACAGTAAAATAGATTTGAAACTGCTTGAATGGTCAGAAGTAAATTGGAGTTGTTAATGTTTGATGTCATCTTGGAGAAAGATGAGAAGTAGAGTGTCCTGGGGACACTCAGTCTGGGACCTTTACTTTTTAATGGTTTGTTATTAAGGACTATAAAGGATAAAGTCAGTTTTGTTGTGGAGGCAAATTATTGGGAATCGAGGGGATGTCCATCAATTGGGGAATGACTGAACAAGTTGTGGTATAGGAATGTAATTTTGCCATAAGAAATGGTGAGCAGGAAGATTTCAGAAAAAAACTAGAAGGACTTTCATGAGCTAACACTGAATGAAGTAAGCAGAGTCAAGAGAACATTGTGTGATGAGCAATTTTGTTAGGCTTAGTTCTTTTCAGCAGTGCAGTGATTTAAGACAACTCCAAAAGACTCACAAAGGAAAACGCTCTCCATATCCAGAGAAAGAACTATGGCGTCTGAATGCAGATTGAACGACATTATTTTCTCTTGTTTGTTGTTTTTCTTTTCTCGTGTTTTCTTCCCTTTTGTTCTGATCCTTCTTTCGCAACATGATTTATGTGGAATTAGGTTTAATATGATCGTATGTGTATAACCTATATCAGATTGCATGTCATCGTGGGGAGGGAAAAGGTGGGGGAATTGGAACTCAAAATCTTATAAAAGTAAATGTTAAGAACTAAAAATTTAAAAAAAGATTAATAAAAAGATTTAAAAAGAATAAAGGCACACGAGATGTTTATAAAATGTGCAAAGGCCGCAAAATAGGGAGGATAAGGTAATGGGTTGAATGATGGAGTCAGAATCTTAAAAGATCTTATTGGCTGGAAAATTGAACTGAAACTAAGATGGAATTTAATAGAGGTAATGTAAATTCTTTTACTTGTGTTCAAAAATCAGCTTCACATGTCTGAAGAAGGAAGGAAGGAAGGAAGGAAACAGGTATTCATCAAATACTTACCATGTGTCAGATAGTGCACTAAGTGTTATGGATATAAATATAAGCAAAAAGAAAGTCCCTGCCCTCAAGGAGCTTACGGTCTAATGGAAGAATATATGATATGGTACAAGCATGGTTAGATAGCAGTTCCATTAAAACCCTCTTTCTTCACCTAGAAACTTGTGCTCTGCCCCTCAGTTTCTAAGCTCTGATAGATGACTTAAATCAATCTACTTACTCAGTGACGTAATAATTAAAATACCTAAGGACTGATTCCTAGAAATAGAAAAATGCTAGCAATCATCTGGAAGAAGAAAAGGATAACGATTTTGTTGGAAAAAACAATGGGGAAAAAAAGGAGAGAGGGTCCAACAGTAACCAGATCTTCACCTCTCTCCCAAATCTTTCACCTTGACCAGAGAGCCTGGTCTCCACACGTTGTAGGCTATCTCCACACCACACCCCAGACAAGTCCTGCCTTCTATTTCTCCCGTTTCCTGCTCCCCCTGTATTTTTTTTTCATTATTAAAATGTTAGCTTCTTGAGGGCAGGAATTGTCTTGATTTTTTTGTCTTTCTACCCCCAAATGATTCACACAGCAGCTGGTACATAAGGAATGCTTAATAAAATGTTCTATATATTTATCATATATCTATCTGTCATCTATCTATCATCTATCTATCTATCATCTATCTAGAATAGAAACTACTGTTCTCACTATTTCCGCTGGTCTTCCTCTTACCCTGGCACATAGTAGGTGCTTAATTAATGCTTGCTGACTTGATTCAACTGTCCTTTATTGTTGACAAAACAATATTTTGAGGCCAAGATTTTTTTAAATAGCGTTTTCTTCCTCACATCATTTTTTTTCCTCCCCTCATTTCACTAGCATTTTGAGAGGGCATTAAATTACCCTCCCTTCAGCATGTTTTGGGGAAAAGTACAGTGAGCCGAGATCCATAGTGACTATTCTGGGCTCTCCTCCTGACTTAGTAATGACTTCATATAAGTCATGACCTCTGCTATGCCTCACAGATAGACCTGCCTCCAATGACATTGCTGGCCACTGAATAATGATTAGCAATCCTAGCTTCCCTGATTAAATAGTCTGCTTCCCTTTTCTATTAAAGTGATAAGAATGGGGGTGGAGAGGAATCCTTTTCTGTAACTCATTAACGTCAGGATTTGGGAAACATTTGTGTCATTTCATTGGTAAAGGCAACAACTAGTGATGATGCTCCACCTTCCAATCCAAATGGCACCTCTCTCGTCTGACAACATTAGAGACTTGCTTTGGGGTGCTGAGAGGTGAAGAGACTTTCTCAGCGTTCCATAGGTGTCATTGAGAGGACTTGAGCCCAGGTATTTCCATCTCCAAGCCTAGCTCGCTAATGATTACCGAGGACAAAATTGGAACATAAGTGACTTTCTTTTTACAAGGTACTCAGTAATCCATCACTGCTATTCAAGCTAAGGCTAGCTGACCAATAGTAGGGGTTATAAAGTGAACTTTTGTTCATATATTGTCACATATTGTCTCTTCCAATTCTGAGATTCTCTGCTCTATGACCTGGGTTTGAATCCTAGCTCTCAAACTCATTAACCAAGAAACTTTAGGTAAGTTACATTTCTAGCCTCACTTTACTCACCTATAAAATGAAATGGTCCCAATGGTCCCTTTTGTCTCTTCATGAGAGTTGATCAATCTGAGGTTCATGGATAGATTTCAGGGAGTTGTGAGCTTGGATAAGGAATAGAACACATCTTCATTTTTACTAAGCTTGGATTTCCTTTCTAATCTAATGTTCTTTGTTTTCTGCATGGAAAAACACTACTCTGAGAAGAATCCATGAGATTCATCAGACTGCAGCCAAAGACCAAAGGGGATCATTATTCCAAAAGGCTAAAAATCCCAACTTCAAATGATTGGGCTACACAATTACATGCTGCTCTGGTGAAGTGCTCAAAATACCTTTTTATGTGATTTTGTATACCTAGGTTTGCCTTTGCCTTTCTTTGTGCCCTTAGCATGAAGCATAGTTCCTGGAACATAGTAAGCACTTCATAGATGCTCACTGACATATTCAACTTGATGCCAAACCTGTCATCAGCAAGAGATGAATTCAAACCCCACTTACTAGTCGAATGACCTTAGTCATGTCACCTGATGTCTCCAAGTCTAACTTTTTCACCTGGAAATTGGGAATAGCAATAGGACTTACCTCAAAGGATTGTTATGGGGACCAAATGGGACAAGCTATGACAATACATTCTGTAAAGAGCAAGGCGATATGTAGATACTCAATATTGGTGTATGATATGATTTAAAAACTTATTTCTCTCCATTTCCTTTATTGTCCTTTGGCATGGAGGAAGCAGTTCTGCTCCTTATCCACCACTGAAGCCAGTACCTGGACCATTTTTGAATAAAAAATAGTCCCTGCAGAATGAAAAGTCATTCAATGTTAACAAAGGAAAGATTTTTTCCCTTCAGTTTCAGTAAAAAAAATTTGTATGCATGTGTGTACATAGATATGGATATGTGTATATGTATGTATAAATATACAATATTTATATAATAAGTATATTTAATATGTGATACATACATGCATATATAATATATGTGATTATCCCTTCTATATTACAACTTTACCTTTCATTGTTTTGATATATCATGGGTTGGAACAAGAAAATAAATGGGAATTTGGGGGCAGTTTTGTGGAAGCCACAGATGACATGCAAAGGCCAAAAGATAACATAGAGATTATACCCAAATTCTTAACCCAAATTTTACAATAAGGTACTATAAATACACCAGAAAAGATAAACCAAAAAAGATATCTCTAATTCTTGGGGGGTGAAGCCAAGATGGTGGTGTAGGAGAAGCAAGGTACCACAGCCCCCACATAGCCACCTAAAATACCCATAAAATATGACTCTAAACAAATTTTAGGGCTCTGAAACTCACATAAAAATACAGAAAATCACATCTCCCACTGAAAGCATCTTGGCATGAAGGGCTCAGTGCAGCACACTGGGAGCAAAAACCAGCCCAGCCTGAAACTGTGGCATGGCCCCTGAGGCAGCCAGGACAAGCCGCAGCTGGAGCCTTCAAGAGAGTGGATCAGAGGCAGCTGTGGCAATTTCCAGAATTATCAAGCCATAAGAAACAAGGACTGAGTGAAAGGTCAGTGGAACTCAGCTAAACTTGTGGGAGAAAAGCAGTCTGACCAAACTGCCTCCAGGGCAAGGAAGCAGCAGAAGAGGTGGTCCTGCAGCCACCCCCATGTGGCTGCTTCAGAGCTCCTGGACTGCAGACTGCAGGGAGGCCAAGCAATCATTCAGAGGCCAACTGCTCTTGTGTTGAGTGGCCTGGATCCGGATCATGGTCTTGGGTGGTGGTTCTGGGGTGCATTTTCAGTGAGCCAAAGCTGGTGGGGGCTGCAAAAAATGACAGCCCCCTAATAGCTCTGGCAGCTGGGAAAACCCCAGCGATTTGGGACAGAGCTTTCTCCTCTGGAAGCAGAGTTCCACAGAGCTAAAAAATCATTGACTTGTCAACATGAACAGGCAAAGAAAGCAAAGTAAGAACAGCAACCAAACTCTTGATTCCTTCTTTGGGGACAAGAAGGATCAAAGCACGGAACAGGAGGAAGACAACACAGTCAGAACTCCCACAACAAAAGCTTCCAAGAAATATGAAGACTGCCTAAAAGCCACAGATCAGCCTAAGAAGGATTTTGAAAACCAAATGAGAGAACAGAAAGGAAAAATTGGGAAGAGAAATAAGAATGATGCAAGAAAATCATGAAAAGAGAGTCAACAACCTGACTGAAGAAAACAACACCTTAAAAAATAGACTAACTCAAATGGCAAAAGAGGCCCAAAAAGCCAATGAGGAGAAGAACGCCTTAAAAAGTCAAATTTGCCAGATGGAAAAATAATCTCAAAAGCTTTCTGAAGAGAATAATTGCATCAGAATTAGAGTGGAGCAAATGGAAGCAAATGACTTTATGAGAAATCAAGATACAATTAAACAGATCCAAACAAATGAAAAAAATAGAAGGCAATGTGAAATATCTCCTTGAAAAAACCACTGACCTGGAAAACAGATCCAGGAGAGACAATTTAAAAATTATTGGACTACCTGAAAGCCATGATCAAAAAAAAGAACTTAGAAA
>JAQQSU010011072.1:0-12263 GCA_028627135.1 Pseudochirops cupreus
GAGGGAGGAGGAGAAAGGATCTGGAATCTAAAGTTCTATAATCAAATGTTAAAAATATATAGATCTCTCTCTCTATATGTAATTATTATTATTATTATTATTATTAACTACATCCAACTGGAACTTGAGATACACAGGCACTGTGGTTGGGAGATCCATCCTGCCATACTGAAAAGTCAGAGGAGTGAGGGGGGAAGACATAGGAGAGAATAGATTGGGGGAGGGGGAATACACTGGGATGGCTGTTTTGGGGTGGTGGGTAGGGAAAAGATGGCGATAAAATATGCAACTCAAAATGTCGTGGAAATGAATGATGCAAAGTAAAATAAAATAAAAAAAAAAGACGTATCTTGCTACGTATTCAGCAAATGCTAGATTTGTGTAATCCACCATGAAATTTGTACATTGGAAAGAGCCAGTAGACTCTGGAGCCAGAGAGCCTGTGTTCAAATCTTGCCAGTAGTGCTTAATATCTGTTTAAACTTGAGTATACGTGTAAACTTGAGTATATCACTTAACCTTCATGGTTTCATTATCTGTAAGATGAAGAGGTTGTACTTGATGGCCTCTGAGCCCATTCAGTTGTAATTCCATGATCCTATAATTCTATGCATTGTATTGTTTCATGCATAATCAATACTGATCACCTTTTGTAATTTTAGGTAGCAATAACATGATCCTGAATTATTATCATAAATCCCTCCGCTTTTACAAATAGATCTGTGTGACTCAGTCATTTGTTCAAAGTGTCTATGTCTACATATGGTTTATTGAATTTATGTGGATATTGTCTATGGAGGGCCTTTTGATTCTGTTCCTGTATCTTAGTCCTTATATAGGCTCAATTTGGAGGAAAATCACTTGCCTTTATATTTAATAAATTCAGTGATATGTAACTATTGCCGGTTTAGACTCTTGCTTTGATAAAATGATGTTTGTTTTTTCCAAACATATTTCTTTTTTACAGTGTTTATCATGTGACCTGGGAACATCTAGCAAGCGTCTTTTTCCCTTTCCATGAGGAAATGTAGTCTTTTTATAGCTGCCTTATAGAGAAGGGTATTGTGTTTTGTTTACATTATATGGATTTTTGTTAGATTACTCTCAATCTGAAAAATACAAGTTTAGCATCATGAAGTAATTACTTTAAATGTGTTTTCTTTTGTTCTTTGGTTTTTGTTTTTATCTTTTTCTTCAATTGTTTCAGTCATGTCCTGCTCTTCATGACCTCTTTTGGATTTTTCTTGGCAAACATACTAGAGTTATTTTCTGTTGCCTTCTCCAACTCATTTTACAATTGGGGAAACTGAGACAAGTAGTGTTAAGTGACATGCCCAGGGTTATACAGCTAGTAAGTGTCTAAGGTCAGATTTGAACTCGTGAAGATAAATCTTCACTCCCTCCTACCCTTCCCCAACCCCAATAACTTTACATCTGATTATTGCTTTTGTCATTATTATACTCAAAGAGCAGGCCTGCCAAGTCACTCCTCTGCTCAAAAACCTTCAGGGGCTCCCAATTCACTACAGCAAAAAAATGATCAACCCTCTGCCATGCTGTTTAAGGCCCTTCATAATTTACTTCTAGTCTTTCCAGCTTTATTTCACACTTCAAGTCAACCATTTGAAAAATAGTAAATAAATCTCCACCATGTACAAAGTGCTCTAGGATCTAGAGATACAAAGAGAAAAGCATAATAGTCTCTGCCCTCAGAGGGTTTGAGTTCTAATAATGTTTCAGTAAATTGGACTACTAGCTATTCCAAGTCTTTTTCTGCTCTTCCTTCTTGCCATCCTCGGGCCCTTGTTTTGGTTCAGAGCCCAAGTTGGTGTCATCTCCATTATCCTTCTAACTGAAAGGGAATCCTCCTCTCCTCACATTTCCTGGGAACCTTTTGTTTTGATCTCACCTTTTCTCTTATCTTCCACAAGATATTACATTTATTTGTTTACATGTTGTATTCCTCTCACCAAACTGTAAGCTCTTTAATCAATCAACACACACTTAGGGTCTATTTGTGTTAGACTCTTCTTTGACCATTTAAAATAAGAATGGGTTTAGTTTGATTCTTGATCCCTTCATCCATGTTTATATATTCTTCTTACAGTCCCTCATTCCTCCATTTTACACGAATGTATTCCTTTTACCTTCAGAACTGAATCTATATACTCTCCTCTCAGGAAAAAGGCCGAGGTCTCCCACTTCATCCAGGGCCGTCTCCTGTCATCCTGATCTATATCTTGCCACTGGAGCCAGATGACCCCAGAGGAGAAAGTGAGGCTGGTGACTTCGTACTGCCCTGCCTCACTTAAATCCAATCCACTTGCCTGTCATGGCATCACTTCCCCGAGGCCATGGTCTTCAAGAATAAGGGACAAACAACAACGACAACTTATTGAGCACTAACTAGGTAGCTAGCAGGCACTGGACATGGAGTCAAGAAAATCTGAGTTCAAATCTAACCTTAGCAACTCCCTAGTGGTGTGATCCCGGGCAAGTCACTCTGTCTTCCTCAGTTTCCTCAACTGTATAATGGTGGTAGTAATACAATACCACCTGCCTCCTAGGGTTATTGTGAGGATCAAATGAGATAACATTTTTAAAGTACTTAGTACGGTGTCTGCTATATAGTGGGCACTTAATGATATTTGTTCTGATCCCTCTTTTCCTACCATGTTCTGAGCAATGAGCTAGATGGCAAAGAGTTATCCTTTTAATCTCTACTCCTTTTATTAAATTTTTTATGAATTTAGTTAAAATAGTGCCCTTTAAAATTAGCTTGAGAGTTATTTTTCTAATTTGTATTTATTCCTATAATACATGTGAATTATTACATTGTTTTCATAACTAACTCCTTTTTACTCTAAGATTCTCAAAGGAATTTGTATTGTAATATCTTCTAGGAATAGCTAGAGAAACTGAGTCAAAGGTCAGACATCACTAGTGCATTTTACAACAGAATGAAGTTACCTGACTCCCAGGCATTGGGAATTCTAATTGCTACACAATCTTTTTTCCCCGATGGGTGAATCTTATCTCAGAATATTTAGTTGGCTAACAAGCTCCGGGATTTCATGAGATCCCCCTTTCCCCTCCCCCCAACTCTCTTTAAAGTTAGCTGCCTGCCTCCTAAGAGCAGGATTACTTTGAAGTGATTCCCTTTGGAAGAACCTAAAGGTGTCTTTGGTTTCCACGGTAAACTATATAAAATCTTGCTCTTAGAGAGGTTTGCTCTTTCCACTTTTAGACTTTATAGCTGATAAACCTTTGTGGAACCAGTCACATAAAATACTAAAAATAAATTTCTGTGCATAGGGCAAAACAGGCATTAACAGTGTTTGGATTCATTGAATATACTCTGTTTGCAGACATTTCCCTTTTCTTTGTAGAGCCGGAGCTCCTGGGCAATATTAATAAAATGAAAACCTGAATTTGGTAGGAATTATACTCTTAATATTTCAGTTGTAAAGAGTGAATTGTGAATAAATGGACATTTCATTCATGAATGTTCCTGTGTGCTAAGAAGCATATCTATCATAATTGTATGCCTGACAACTTGGAATGGATGTTATTTCTTTCCTTACCCTTTCTTTTTGCTCGGGGCTTTGTTTAAAGAGGTGGAATGTTAAGCATTTTTATTTTAATCAGTCACAGTCTCTGTGGGAAATTCTGCCATCCTTCCCTTGGATCTCTCTCTTTTTAAAATCAAAGTGATGATGTGAGCACTATCAGTGGCACTGATTAGATAGTTGGCCAAATGTGGAGATCAAGACAAAGTTAGAGCCCTGTGATCTTCAAAGGGAAAGGAAGCCTGGATAAAAAGAAAGGTATTGTAGTGATGAAAAGGTGCCTTGTAATTGGAGGAGAAATTAGGTCAAAACAGAGACTCTTAAGAACTATCTTTTCCTGTTTCAGTCTTTCTCTCCAATTGATTTACCATTGATGCAAACCTATGTTAGAGAAGTCTTGACATTCTGAAATCTCGAAGGATAAAACTAAGTGTGTCATTTCAGCAGTAGACTTTATTTATTTATTTTTGGCTTTTTAAAATCAATGATATCTATAAGAGTGGGAGTGGAGAGCTGCATTAATCAGTACACATATTTTTTAAACGTATTCCATCTGGTTCAGATACATCAGCTGCTATGAATTCCTATGGGAGAAGGTAGCTTCAATTCTCCCTTAGAATATTGAGACAGGAATTTAGTGAATTGATCTCTTTGGTATTCCTAGTTTGTAGATAATGGTTTACTAACACTGAAGCAATAAGGAATATATATTTTGGTAATCCTGTATTTTTGGGTGTTCTATATGAAACATAACATTCGGGAAAGCTTCTCAATAATTGCATATCATTTTGATAATGATTTTAATCCACTTTCTTAAGAGACATAATTTGAAATACAAATTTGGTCTTTCTGATATGTCATTACTTTTGAGAGATTTGACAGTTACAGTTTCCAAAGAAAGAAATGCTTGACTTGAGTATGAACATGAAACTGCAATAAAACCTAAATTAAATTCTCTCCCTTTAAAGGGAGAAGCAAAACTGAAAATGCACAGTAACTCAAAATTTGTCTTTCAGGAAAAATGTCCTGATACTTGCGACCTCAAGAGTGAACAAGACAAATTTCAGCTAAATGATTTATTTTATTTTAATGAACAGAAATCTATTTTCTCTCCCTCTCATCTCCTACTCCATTGGGGGAGGGGAAAAGAAATATAAATTCCTTGTAACAAATATATAGAGTCTTCCAAAACTAATTCCTTCATTGACTATATTTATCTATGTACATATATATGTATTAAGCATAAATATGTATATGTGTGTATACACAGACACATAAATCACCTCTGTTGGGAGGTGACTGGCATGTTTCATTGTCAGCTCTCTGGAGTAGTGAATGGTTATTGTGCTGATCATAGTTCTTACAGCTTTCAGAGGTGTTATTATTACATAAATTGAATTCCTAGTCAGAAAGTCCCTGAATTATAGAAAATTCCTTGGGTCGTGGATGATATCTGTCATATGTCTTGGGGTACTCAGTCACTGGTTTTCTTCTGCTGTTTGGGATGGGTTCTTTCCTGCCCTATCCTGATGTATCTTGTTCAAAATTTAAAGGCATGTTCCCGATATGCCAGCAGACAAGTGCTGACAACACCCAAAAAGAGGCCTTTATAACTCAAGAAAGGACCTTTATAGCCCAAGAAAGATGTGATGCAATGCAGTCCTAGTTTCATTTTTCATTCTCCTGAGAATATCATCTAGGTGACCCCTGTCCCTCAGTACATACTTTGGCGTAGAGAGACAAACAGCCTCAGCTTTTGCATTTTCCTTTGGTGGTAATAAAATATTCAAGTTATATGAAAACAATGAAGTACAGATGGAGTTTGCCACCTGCATGGTGCAGATTATTTTTAGTTGAAAAACTTGTAAAATATGTCAGTGTAGGATATTGGCACCAAATAAGGAAATTCGAAGATAGTCAACTTTTATATACGTTTATGTGGACATTTCATTTCCTCTCCACTGAAATCCTCTGCTGGTGGGTATTCATGGTATGTATGTGGTTGACCCTTGGTTCTTGAGGCAAAGCTAGATCTGGCATGTCCTACCAAACAGCAATGCCTTTGTGGATGGATCTAATGACAGATTATAAGGAGTCTGTAGTCTGGTTTTTGCTGATCATACTGGCTGCATTCAAAAAGGCCCATCACCAGAAGTTTTAACACCTGGTGATGTTTTTGTTTTTGTTTTGTTTTTGAAGGGACAGTGGGGGTGAGAAGGGGTGAACAGACACTTACCAAGACCATATAGTAGCAGAGGTGTGCTGGTAAATGTTTAACAACCACCTCTCAAAAAAAAAAGTACATGACACATTTTTAAGTTTAATTTCTATTATTAACATTTTCTCTATCATTTTCTTAAGTCTAGACGACAATCAACAAAACAATAAATCAAGCCCTGATTTGTAGCATGAAGTGATTTCTGAGGTGTTAAAGGCTCAATCTGAAAACGTAGCAATCAGCTCTGGGAGACAGAAACAAGCCGACAATAGCATTCTTCCGTATGATGGTGGGAGAACTCTATGCACACAAGTGAAATCATGAATGTGTACAGTATTGAAGTAAGAAGTATAACAGTTTGATACCAAATCTCCATGATTCAGACCCAACCCTGAAAAAAATTAAAATCTCACTTCTTTAAAATAATGACAGCTATCTGGTTTTAAAGTCATCGAGGCATGGAACTGACCTGATTACACCTAATACGAATTTATGGTGTATCAACTCAGCTGGCCCCCTGCTACTATTTGGCATTCTTTCTACTTTTATTGATTCTCTATCTCACTATATACAACAACTGTTGCAATCCTTTTCCTCTTTCCTCCTTCTTCTCAAATATACCCTTGCCCCTTATACAAATAACCTAGCCTCTTATTTCACTGAAACAACTGAAATCAGTCAACAACAATTCCCTCAATTTCCCTTGCTTGGTTCTCAAAATTTCTCAGCACAATCATCACTGATTCTTTCCTCTTGCCCTTTTCTGTCAGAAGAAAAGGTATCATTATTTGCTAACACTAATCCTTCCATCTATGCCTTTCATCTCATCCTCACTCCCCCCAGCTCCCTTCTCTGGTAATAAATGCTGTTATTTGTCCTTTTTGGAAGAGGGCCAGTGAAATCATGGGGTGATGTCTTGACTCATTCATGAATTGGATGTGAGGCAGAGTTGCAATAAGTCATCAGCATCACTCTCTCTTCCAGAGTCATCAAAATCCAGTGGGAAGACAAAAGTCAGGGTGGCTGGTGATGTCCAAGATGCAGTGGGTGACCCTGACTGCTTAGATATCTGACCAAACTCTAAGGGCTCCACAGTGCCTTCTTCAGATGTGTTCATGGCTCTTGGACCAAATTGTTCTCATCTGCCCATTCTATTGGGGGAAGCCATACTTGGAGTAGACACTCTGCTAACTCACAGGTCCATTGGTTACTCTCAACCTGGCTTAGCCCATGTGCCCAGATGGCTTACTGGGGTGTGGCTGCTGCTACTACAAGAAGTTGTTCTTGGAGCCACAGGTGAGAGTTGAATGTCAGCAAGACACCAAAGGTAGATAAGCAGTCTAAAAAAGGGCTCAGCAAGCCCTCACACCAGAGGTGCTGGTCCTCCTTGAACTTGAGGTTTAGATTATATAGTTAATATTCTTTAAAAAATTATGGAGATACCAAGTCAAATGAAAATAAGGTGTCTATTAAATGGCAGAGCCAAGAGTGGTAGCTGGACCACAGGCCTTTCCAGTTAATAATTCATTCCAGTGTACTATGCTGCTTTCCTTGGTATACCAAAAAAATCAGGGTTCAGAGGGCTAGCGTATTTCATCCAACTTGAAGGTTCTTTTGGAACTTCAAAATCAGAAGAAGTTAGCAGTAACTGTCTTTTTTTCTTCTGTTTTGTAGAGAAGAAGGGAGTGTTCTAAGCCCAGGGCAGGGTAAGATCAATAATAGTAACTTTATGCTTAGATAGCTTCATGTAAAACATGTAGATTTATGTAAATAAAAATGTGAATTAAAAAAAGGAAAAGGGAAAGACTTGAAAAAGGTAGCACTTAAATAGCACTGGCAAGGTGGTCTGTTTCCCAGTTGTTTAGTATCTGTCTGCGATCGTCTTCAAAAACTCTGAGATTTCATGTTCCCTCCACGTGCAGCTGGGTGACACACAGCATAGAACACTGGTCCTGGAGTCAGGAAGACTCCCCTTCTTGATTCCAAATTTAGCCTCAGGTACTTACTAGCTGTGTGACCCTGGGCAAGTCACTTAACCCTGTTTTCCTTGGTTTGACATTCCTGTCAAATGAGCTGGAGAAGGAAATGGCAAAGCAGTCCAGTATCTTTACCAAGAAAATCCCAAATGGGGTTGGATACAACTGAAAAATGATTGAACAACCCCAGTGCATAAACCATAAAACAGGGTCTTAATGGGTTTCTGTGATCATCTTTCCCCAAACAAGCAAAGACCACCTGGTACTTCAGTACTTGCGATTTCCCTGGGATCACCCTATGAACCTGAGGCTACAGAATTAGCCGAGTGGAGTGGATCCTGATTGTATTAGAATATGTTAGAATATTTAGGGGAATCAGGAAGGACAAAGGACTGAAGATCTTTCACAGGGGTGAATTTTCATTAACCAGTATAGAGCATGTGACGTTTGCCCTTGTTCCATGGCCAGGTAACTAATAATAATAACAAAACCTAATGTTTATATAGCCTTTACTAGGTACTAAACACTTTATGATTATTATTTCCTTTCATCCTTACAGCAACCCTGGGAGGTAGGTACTGTTATTATCCCCATTTACAGATGAGAAAACTGAGGCAAACAACAGTTAAGTGACTTCTCCAAGATTACACAGCTAGAAAGTATCTGAGGTCTGATTTCAACTCAAGTCTTCCTGATTCCAGGCCCAGCATTCTATTCACTGTCCCATAGATAATTACAGTTATCTATGCTCAAAATATATACTCATCTAAGTGAAGTTAAAGGGACTCAAAGAATTCCTTCTTATTCTCCAGGTTATCACAGAGACTGAAGTGAATTCTGCAAGAAAAATGTACATAAACTGCCTATTCCCTTTGACCCAGCAATCTCACTACATAGTATATATCTCAAAAAGTCATAGATAGAAACAAAGGTCTAATACTAAGATCTAATACATACTTGAATATTCACAGAAGCACTCTGTGACAGCAAAGTGGGT
Source organism: Pseudochirops cupreus (assembly GCA_028627135.1). Lineage (NCBI taxonomy): Eukaryota > Metazoa > Chordata > Mammalia > Diprotodontia > Pseudocheiridae > Pseudochirops > Pseudochirops cupreus. The sequence continues at coordinate 8,761 of JAQQSU010011072.1, forward strand.
GCTTGGCAGTTGAAGAATAGTGGAACCAACTATGGTGTATGAAAATAAATGGAATATTACTATGCCATCTGAAATAACTAATATGAGAGCTTCAGAGAAACTTTTTAAGGTTTGTATGAACTAATAGGCCATGAAATAAATAGATCCAAAAGAAAAATATATACAGCTAGAACAGTGTTAATGAACAGATTGCTAAAAGAGAGATGAACTCTGAGTAATAAAACTCCTCTGGTAGGGGCTGTGTGACAAAGACCACGTCTTCTTTGAATAGCTTTTGTTTTAATGCTTAGTGTGTGTGCTGTAGAAAACAGTGTTCATTTAATCAATATTGTTTTGATTTTAAAGTTTTGGGAAAAAAAGAAAAGAAAAGAAACTTTGTTCTCTTTCATTTTGTAAGACACTAAGAACAATAAGTAAAAATAATATGTTCAGAAATGTGTTTTCATACACACATACACATGTGTGAATGTGGCATAAAACATGATACAACTTCAATCTGAAACATACATCCAGACCAGTGGTTCTCAATCTTCCAATGCTGTAACCCTTTAATACTCATATGTGGGCATATCTGCATGTGGGTGGATCCACCTGGAGACAGATAGAGGAGCAGTTCCTAAGACCATCAGAAATATGTGTCCTCTGATGGTCTTAGGTGACCCTGTTCAACCCCCAAAGGGGTCGTGACCCACAGGTTGAGAACCGCTGATCTAGACTAACTTTTGTTTTATGAATAAAGGAACCAAGACCCAAGTAGGTTGAAGTGTCCTGGCCAAGGTCATATGATGATAAATGTATCAAGGTCCTTTCATCTCTGACGCCAAATGTATATGTAAGATCAAAATATTTTCCTACATTGTTCTCCAAGTAATAACTATAAATCTTGCAAAGAATTGTTTTTCTTCTGTTTTCCACCTTACTTCATTGCATGTTTCAATCAGCCAATAGTCATTTATTAAATTCTTATTGTATAGACTGCATTTTAATAAGTACTGATAGAGAGAAGGCATTTAGATAAGATGTACTTCCTCCCTTCAAGTAACTCACATTCAAGTGGGAATAAGATGCCAACAAAGATAACTATAATAGACAATATGTAAAAATGGTAGACAGAAAACAAGTACCTCAGGTCACTGCTCAGTTGGAAGATTATTAATACTTGGGGAAAAGGGATATGCCTGTTTTTTACATAATCAGAAAACAGAATCACTTATTGGAATATGCTATATAGTTGTTTTAATAGTAGTCTGTTCTATATTCTGAATTTATATTGAGTATGAGAGAGGGGGTGACCTCAAGGCAGGAAATGTGGCAGCCAAGGAACACGGAAACAGGACTATGGGATCCAGAAAGCAAACAACTAAATATGACTCTAACTTTATGGAACCTTGCTGAAAAAGGTTTTTTGTGTATTCAAATACAAGTCAAAGTGTATGTCTTCAGGGAAATGGAGGCTGGTATGAACTAGATGAACCAGATTGGGGTGAGCAACCTTTGGCCTTGAGGCCACATGTGGCCCTCTAGGTCCTCAAGTGGAACTCTGACTTTGGATTCAGTCAAAGGGCTCCACTTGAGGACCTGGAGGGTCACATGTGGGTTCCCCACCCTTGAACTGGCTAATAAACAATGAATTGCTTCCTAAGTTTTCCCTTGTGGTTCCTTTCTCTCATTGTCTGGTTCGTCCGAGAACTCCCATTTTAAGGAAAGCACTCAGGTCAATCTTGTCTTCAATCCTTTCTAGGCTCCCCCTTCTCAGCTCTGGACTTTTTCTACTGTCATGCCCCCCACATAGATATTTTCCTCTCTTCATGCTCCTCATTTCATTGTTCTTTTATGTGTTGTTTTCTTCATTTAGAATGTCAGCTTCTTGAGGGATTTTCTACTGTCTCTGCATTCCTAGTGCTTAGTTCAGCGCCTGGCAAATAGTAAGCATTTAATAAGCACTTTTTGACTTGACACAAAACACACTTTGAAATCTCACAGAGCAGCAGTGACTGAAGCAGAAACATAACTGAGAACACGCATGATGCAACTGTCTAAAGAATAGAAACTATTCAGAAAGACCAGGATTTTAGGGGAATTTTCTAAACCAGGGGTCAATACATTTTTTTAATGCCAAGTCTTTTTTGTCATTTCTGATCCTTTTGAGATATTTGTTTGACTTTTCTCTTTGCCAAACAATCATAGTTGAAAATGAAACAAGAAAAATCTAAAAGCTCTGGGAATTAGCACAAGGCCGCAGTATGCCCCCAAACTTGAAAAACACTTCCTTATAAAAGTTAATGCCCAGATACTTTATGTATTCTGTAGTTCAGTTGAATTGAATTTCTCTTATTATTTCTTCCTGGTCTATTTCTTTGTTTCATTTAGTACTGTAGAGCAATGCTAAGGATTTTTGAGGATTTGTTATGCCTCCTTTTCTTTACTGAAGTAACTATTCATCTTAATTAATTTCTTCTGTGATCTCTGGATTTTTCTAAGTATACCATGATATGATCTCCAAAAAAAGGGAAAATTTAATCTCTTTCTTAGTATTTATACCTTTAATTTCACTCTCTTGCCTTATTGCCATAGTTACAGTAGTATTTCTAAGCTTATGTCAAATAGCAATAGAGAGGGGGAAATCCTTTCCATCATCCCCATTTGTAAAGGAAAAAAAAAACAACACCCCAGTTTTCCTCCATTACAAACAATGCTAACTCTTGGTTTTAGATGTGTTTTTGATCACATTAATGAAGGTGCCTTCAATGCTTTTGGTTATTTTTTCAACATAAATAAGCACTGTATTTTGTCAAACAATATTGACTTAGAGTAGAAGGGAACTTGGATTATTATCATTATACGGAGAGATTTTTAAGTCAGAGAGACTTAGCAATAATATGATTATTTTATCCCCAATGTAAGAAATGATAGCAAGGAATGGATTAAGTTTATTTCCAAGAAAGGAAGGCATTTCACGTTAAATGTGAATCCTAAGAAGGAGGAAATATATCACATTAGTGAAATAGTGATTTTGAATATGAAATGTATAATGGTATATAGGAGGGTATTGTCTTCTTCCTCATCTATTTTTCTGTGATAAATATGGACTTGAAGACAATAGGTTAGTTAATTTCCTCTGGGGTAAATTCTTATCAGCAGCTACCTTTTCTTGCAACAAGGCCAACTCAGGCCTGCTACTATTTCTTGTCACCTGCAGTCAGGCACAAACTGGTATCCCCTTCCTCTGGAAAAAGAAGGGAGGACCTTTGCTCTTCCAGGAACATAAGACTCAATGTATTTCTCTCTATTATGGGTAGTAGTAGTGGAATGAATGTTGGACTAAAGATCAGGAGGATTTGAATTCAGCTGTTCCTGACAATTAGTAATTGTTTTTTTTTTAAATTTTATTTTAGTTTGCATCATTCATTTCCACAAGATTTTGAGCCACATATTTTCTCCCCCTCTTTCCCCCACCCACCGCCCCAAAACAGCCATTCCAGTGTGTCCCCCCTCCCCCAGTC
>JAQQSU010011073.1:0-12263 GCA_028627135.1 Pseudochirops cupreus
AATGTGAAAGTATTTGCAGATCCTATACATGATTGCATGCCACCATGGGGCAGGGGGGAAGGGAGAGGAGAAAATCTGAAACTCAAGTGATTGTGGAACTGAATCTTGTAAATTAAAAGTAAATGAGTAAATAAAAAAAATTAAAAAAAAAAAAAGAAAGTACCCAAGTCCTTTGACCCACAGATTCACCTGAGAGAATAATGGTGATTCAGAAGGTTTTCTCAAACATGCTGTTGTCTCTAACTTTGGGATGTAGTTCTCATTGCTAAGCTCTTTGGTATACCCTTTATTTAATACCTCTGACCACTCAAAGCATATCATAGCATAACTCATAAACCTTTTATGAAATGGATTTGTTCTGTGGAGTTTGGATTCAGTCAAAGGGCCACACTTGAGGACCTAGAGGGCCACATATGGCCTCAAGGCCATAGGTTTCCCATCCCTGGCATAGCTCAATGTGCAAGACTTGATAGTGAAACAGCATTAGACTCCTTACATTTGAATAAGCCATGAGGTATCGTTTAGCTTGCTTTTTTTTTTTTTACCCTCCTGTCAACACAGTTCCACAAGCATGTTATAAAGGCCAATTTAACAAACTCCAATGCCCAGGTCTAAAGCTTTCCTTAATCTTATACATTTCCTATAGGCAGTCCCAAAGTAGGAAAGAGGTTGATGGCCTCATTAGGATGATGGGCAGTAGCTGCATCCTTTTTGATCCCAGAGCTCAATTCATCTGTCTCTAAGCCTGTAACTAGCACAGGTCAACAGGGCTTTGACCCAGGAAACTGACAAGGAAGCAATGCATTTCCTCTATGCCATGAGGGCTATCCCTGCATCTCATCTCACAGTTCTTTGAGGGTACAGAGTAGGGGCTCACTGGGGAATGAGCCATTCCTTCTATGTCACACCCTCCCCAACTTGGACTGCCATCCATGCTCCTCTGCACCCTCCCCCCCAATTGAATTTGCCTCAGTCACTGTTTGGGATAATTACAGTTCTGTCTACTTGCTAAATTGTGGGTAACAGAAAGGGATCAAGCAGAGTCTTTAGGTTTCTTAATTACAAATACAGTTACTCTGAATTGCCAAACACCCATCATCCATCAGTTCTGGAAGTCAGTAATTTCCTTCTGTCTTAAGATCTGCCATACTTCCTACCCTGTGCTCTCTTCCCCATTAAAAAGGAAAGAAGGAGGGAAGGAGGTAAAAAGGGAAGGAAGGAAGGAAAGAAGGAAGAGAGAGAGGAAGGAAGGGAGGGAGGGAGGGAGGGAGGAAGAAAGGCAAGGAGGGAAGGAGGGAAGGAGGGAGGGAGGAAGGAGGAAGAAGAAACCTCCTTTGAGTTCTTGCCCCTTAGTTTCCTTGGTTTTTTTCAAGATTCAACTAAAATTTCACCTTCTATAGGAGGTCTGCTGTCTTCAGCTGATACTTCCTTCTTTTCTCACATTATCTTTCTGTACATGTCATATTTATACCTAGTTATTTATATATTGTCTCTCAATGAGAATGTAAGCTCCTTGAGGGCAGGGACTCTGGCCATTTTACTGTGTATCCCTAGTGTTTAGCACAGTACCTGGTACAACAAATGCTTAATAGATGCTTGTTCACTGACTGACTTGCCTCAAGGTCCCCTTTGGTCCCCAGTAAACCACTTGCCTTTACTGGACTTCAGTTTGCTTATCTGTAAAATGAGAAGGTTGGAGTAGATGATCTTTTTACTCCTTTGCAACTTTTTTTTCTTTTTTGTAAATATTGTTTTTCCAATTTCACATAAAAAAATTAACATTCTTTTTTTTTTTAATTTTGAGTCCCAAATTTTCTTCACTCCTCCCTCCTCCTTGAGAAGGCAAAAGATTTGACTTAGGTTATACATGTACATGGACTGCATCTCTAAATCCTAGGCCTGGTTTACTAGGAGGCGTTTGTGTGGTAGGGCTGAAAAGGTGTCCATCCACACAGTAAGTAGTAAATTAATTTGTCCTCTTGAATGATTAGACAAATAGGCTAGAAGTTGATGAAGACTTGGGAGGAATGAGAAATGTTGTGACTTGGGATCCAGGCTAAGATAAGACAAAGTATGGATGATGCCAGCTCATATTCTGTGGCTTAATTTCCTCACTACTGGAAAAATATTGTTATTGTGAATAGATAGACTTCCAGCCTACAGTCTGCAAAGCTTTTTGAAGAATACACTAAAGTTATCCTACTCTGAGAAACTCTGCCATATAGTCCCTGAGAATGTATACTGAGATCTGTTTGTATCATCTCTCTGTCTCTCCCTGTCTATCTCTCTTTGTCTTTCTGTCTCTCTCTGTGTCTCTCTTTCTCTGTCTCTCTGTCTCCCCCCCTCCCCCAAACACACACACACACACACACACACACACACACACACACACACACACACACACACACCTTGGTAATACTATCAAGGGGCAGTTGGTAGCATACTAGATAGAATGACGGGCTTGGAGTTAGGAAGACTCATCTTTCTGAGTTCAAATACGGCCTCAGAGACTTACTAGCTGTGTGACCCTAGACAAGTCACTTAACCTTGTTTGCCTCAGTTTCCTCCTCTGTAAAATGAGCTGGAGAAGGAAACGGCAAACCATTGCAGTATCTTTGCCAAGAAATTCCCAAATAAGGTCACAAAGAATTGGACATGGCTAAACAACAACACAATGCTGTCAATGAAAGGTCTATTAATGCCAGGGAAGCCTGGCCCCCATCCCTTTTGGAGATTTTGGCTGGAAAAAGAAGTAAGTCTCAAGAGCAGGAAGAAAAGAAAGGAAGAAGGATTCCAAAAGAACTTCAATGTGAAATATATAATCTTGGCAACTGAGGCTTCTTTTGTGAAACCATAGTTCAATATTTCAGACTTCAGAGATCATATGTAGACAGGTTGACATGAGGCTTACTCAGTGACTATACGACACCTCCCTACCCCCAACCCCCAGCACTTTAGGTGCTCTCATGGATAGAGGTTTATTGTTCTAATTTAATCCCTTGAGAAGTTAGGAGGATCAGGGGATTCATTTTCTATGTTATATATGAGGAAACCAAAGTGTAAAGAAGGGAAATAATGTGCTAATCACACAATTCAGAGGGAGAAAAGTCTCTAAGATACTTACCTTCCCTATAGGCTATATAGGCTTATAGACTAAGTGACAAAGGATTATTTACAGGAGGTCTCCAGTAACTCATTACACTGCACACACTGCCTTGTCCCTAAGGAGGCTTTACACATTTGGCTGGAACAGGTTTTATATTTCTTTGTATCCCCAGTGCTTAGCACAGTGCCTGGCACAGAGTAACAATACTTAACTTAATACTAATTGAATGAAATAAGTGCCAGGTGCTCCCTGCTTTTCTTTCATTGTCCGTCTTCCCTATTCACTTTCAGAGTATAGGCTGTGTTCCTGCATCACTTTTGAACAAAGTCTCACAGCTCAGGAAAAGTCTCTGGATGAATCTCCTTTCTGAAAATAGTTGTGATACCCATATCTGTGTCTATCTCTACTCACTGCCCTGGAAATCCTGGATGAAGCCAAATATCTTTTTCTACACTTATATTATGCTGTGTAGGTACAACTATCAAGGAAGGCCATCAGCCTGTGCCTTCCTCACCCCTGCCCTCCAAAGCAATAGTATTTCTAGTATTTTCTTGATGTCTTAGGACAACTTGAATAGCCAATCACTATTTGCTATGGAGAATGATGGGAACTGAAAGGGCACATGAAAAAAGGGTGTGTATCTCTAAGCTAAGAAAAATGCTGACCATAGGAGGAAGGGGTACATTTCTTTCATCCTGAATTGAGGAAGGAATTTACTTTTCCTAAATCACCTAGGATTGGCAGCTAGGCAGCTCAGTGGATAGAGTACTGTGCCTGGAGTTAGGAAGACTCATCTTCTGGTATTCAGATCTGGCCTCAGACACTTACTAGCTGGGTGACCCTGGATAATTCTATTAACCCTGTTTGCCTCTGTTTCCTCATCTGTAAAATGAGCTGGAGAAGGAAATGGAAAACCATTTTCCAGTATCTTTGTCAAGAATACCCCAAACAGGGTCAGGAAAAGTCAGACGTGACTAAAATGATTAACAACAACGAATTACCTAGACCCTGACACTGGGAATGATTGAAGGCAAAAGGAGAAGGGAATGGCAGAGGATGAGATAGACAGACAGATAACAATGAACATAAGCTTGGACAGACTTGAGAGAAACTGGTGAATAGAAGGGCCTGGCATGCTAGGGGGGGGGGGGTCACAAAGAGTGAGACATGACTGAACAGCTGAACAACAAAATTGCCTAGAAGTAAAAGCTAAAGAACTTCCATCGAGAGGGGGTAGGAGGTTGCACAAGTAACACTTTTGTACCTGAGTTAGGCAGACACGGGAGGCATGTTAAAAGGACAGCTAGCAAATATGTTGACTAGCTTCGTGGTATGTGGCCCAGGTGGTCCCATTTTCAGAGAGCAATAACACATCTCTGAAACAGTAGCAAGAGAAGCAAGAAGATGCGATGGAATGAAGTGGAGTGAGCAGACAACTGAGGAGCTGGGGGAAGTAAGCAGTTCAGCAGAGAAGTGGGAGATTGTAAAGAGAGAGAACAGAGAACTAGGGCTAATGACGGATTTAGAAGCAAAGTGCAACAGCAAGAGCAAGGGAGTCCTGGGATAACGCCAAGGAGCTGTGGGAGACGGAGCTGACAGCGTAAGGGAAGCACATCTGGTTGCCAGGAGATGGAGCCATGAAGACTCAGGCAGGAGAGGTTCTCCCAGCCATGAAAGAGGGCAGATGGCAATCGAAGACAAAACACTTTCCCAGCCTTGGATGTGAACTTTCTGGGATTTCTTTCCTTCTTCCAATCTATGAATCTGTGAAAGACAGCACTCATTTGTGGGCGGGAGCTGTGGATGACCGTATGGATTGTTTTTGCTGTTATTTACTTTGATGTGATATTCTGTTACAGTGAAAATACTTTTATCTGGCTGAGTGAGTCAGCACATGCCTGCAATTCCTGGTACCTGGGAGGCAGAGGTTGGTGGATCTTTGGAACTTGAGAGTTCTGAACTGCAATGTGCTAACCTGATCTTGTGTCTGGACTAAGTTTGACATTAATATGGTAAACTCCCAGGAACAGGGAATTACCAGGATGCCTAAAGAGGGACAAACCAGTTCAGGCAGATAAAAAAGCAGGTCAAAGATCCTGTGCCAATAAGAGAGGGATGGGGTCTCTCAGTAGTCCATTAACTCCCATCCTGTACAAGAGAGGAAGACCCAGTTTTTTAAAACAACAACAAAGCAATGAAATGAAACTTGGATTTGATTTATGGTCCCTTCCTTGTCTGTTAGTAGAACTGGATGGAGCCTTGAGCCATATATTTTATGCACATACTTTCATATATTCTCTCTCTCTCTCTGTCTCTCTCTGTCTCTCTCTCTCACACACACACACACACACACACACACACACACACACACACACACACATACACAGTCCAAGTTGTGTGATTCCAGAATTGAATGAGATACATTTTATATATAAAATCATTCAATTTAGCCATATTTTGAAATGGAGAAAAACCACAGCTAGGAGACATGTTGACAGTCCATTGCCCAACTCTTGCATTCTCTCCACTGAAAGTAGAGACTTCAAAGTGCCATGAAGAGTAAACTTTTATATGCCCTTCACTCAGCCACTGAGTGGCATTCATAGAGGAATGGAGAGGAAAGTGTATGTGTGTGTGTGTGTGTGTGTGTGTGTGTGTGTGTTTTCCTAAGCTTGTTCATGTGGTAAAACATGGCTCCTGCTGAGTGTGCTGATCACATCCACAGTCAAGACAGGTTTTGAAATTCATCAGAGATTCTTCCTCATACTGCTGAACCCCAGTGAGGACAGACTTTCTCCCTCAGGGGGTACAGGTGCCTGTCATCTAGTGGGAAGAATCAGAAGCTATAAAGTTATCTTTTTAACATCTCCACATTGTCCCTAGAAGGAGAGAGAGAGAGAGAGAGAGAGAGAGAGAGAGAGAGAGAGAGAGAGTGAGAGTGAGAGTTTGGGGAGGAAAGCAAGGTGAAAGGGAATTTTTAGAGGATAAGATGGGAGATATGGAGTAAAGAATCTTGGGGGAGTCTTCTCAAATCTGTAGATTTCAGCTTTCTTATCCATAAAATGAAGGGGTAGGTGGATATTATCTCTAAGGACTGTTTTAACTCTAAATCCCATGGTTTTAAAAAGTGCCAAAATTAGTGCAGAACCAATATGGTGGAGTAAAAGCAGGGACTTGCTTGAGATCTCCCCCAAACCTTTCCGAATACTTGTAAAATGAAAGAGTGAAACAAATTTCCAGCCCAACGCAACCTGGAAGGTCAACAGGAAAAGTCTATTGTGCCAGACTGGGAGAGCAGCACATACAGCATAGGTTGCACTGATACAGACCAGGCCCCAGCGCATCCAGAGTAGGCCTCAGGGGACTGAATCACTGGCAGCTATGGCAGTTTCCAAATTTCTCAACACACAAGTACCAAAGATAACTTAGAGGGTCAGTAGCAAAGGTTGGTTGGATCTGGGTGAGAGAGGAGCATGGTCTTCCCCCAGCCCCAAGGGTGGCATGGAGGGAGGAGGGGATTACCCAGCAGTGGCTGCTTCCTGAGCTCTCAGCCCACAGATCGAGAGGCTAATTAGAGGGGGATTGCAGGGATCTCTTTGCTGGTGCTGCAGCTGGATTCTCTTGCTTTGGTGTGCTTGGATTTATGTCTCAGTCCTGGGTGGTGGTCCTGGGGTGAGGAGAAGCTTGTGGCTGTGGTGGAATGGGAACCCTCCTCACAGTTGCAAGTCAGAAAAGAGTGCTTGTGGTCACTCACAGATGGGAGCACAGACCAGGAGAGGAGTAAAACACCTCTGCTTTGATCATACAACCTTGGAAAAACTGAAAATTTACACGTCCTAGAAATATTTCTGAAAACAGCTCCACAAAACCCCTGAAACTTGGGACAATACACCCTCCACATAGGAATAAGAGTCCTACCTTAACAAAGAGTCAAAAAGGCATATAATTAGCTGGGGAAAATGAGCAAACAGTGGAAAAAAACCTCAGACTATGGAACCTTACTTTGGTGTCAAAGAAGATCAAAACAAACAACCAGAAGAAGAACAAAATCAAAGCTCCTTCATAAAAAGCCTCCAAGAAAAATCTGAATTGGTCATCCCCCATGAAAGAGCTCAAAAAGATTTTGAAAATCAAGTAAGAAAAGTAGAGGGAAAATTGGGAAGAGAAATGAGAGCAGTGCAAGAAAATCATGAAAAATGAGTCAACAACCTGTTAAAGGAACCCCCCAAAAATGCTGAAGAAAATAACATCTTAAAAAACAGACTAGGTCAAATGATAAAAGATGTCCAAAAAGCCAATGAGGGGAAGAATGCCTTAAAAAGCAGAACTGGCCAAATGGAAAAGGAGGCCCAAAAGCTCTTTGAAGAAAATAATTCCTTAAAAATTAGAATGGAGCAAATGAAAGCTAATCATTCTATGAGAAATCAAGAAAATATAAAAGAGAACCAAAAAATTTTTTAAGAAAAGAAGATAATGAGAAATACCTCATTGGAAATACAGCTGACCTGGAAAATAGATCCAAGAGAGATAATTTAAAAATTATTGGACTACCTGAAAGTCATGATTAAAAAAATAAAAAAGACCATAGACACTATCTTTCAAGAAATTATCAAAGAAAACCACCCTGATATTCTAGAACTAGAGGGTAAAATAGAAATTGAAAGAATCCACCAATTGCCTCCTGAAAGAAATCTTAAAAGGAAAACTTCTAGGAATATTGTAGCCAAATTCCCGAGTTGCCAGGTCAAGGAGAAAATATTGCAAGCAGTCAGAAAAAAACAATTCAAGTAATGTGGAAATACAATCAGGATAATACAAGATTTAGAAGCTTCTACACTAAGTGATCAGAGGGCTTTGAATAGGATATTCTAGAGGTCAAAGGAGCTAGGATTAAAACCAAGAATCACCTAAACAGCAAAACTGATTATAATCCTTGAGGGGAAAAAAAGTGGATATTCAGTGAAAGAGAGGACTTTCAAGCATTCTTGATGAAAAGACCAGAGCTGAATAGAAAATTTAACTTTCAAATACAAAACTCAAGAGAAGCATGAAAAGGTAAACAGGAAAGAGAAATCATAAGAGACTTATCAAAGTTGAACTGTTCACATTCCTACATGGAAAGATGATATCTGTAACTCATGAGACATTTCTTAGTATTAGGGTAGTTGGAGAGAATATATATATAGAGAGAGGGTGAGTTGAATATGAAGAGATGATATCTAAAATAAATGAAATTAAAGGGTGAGAGAGGAATGTATTGGGAGGAGAAAGAGAGAGGTAGAATGGATAAATTATCTCACATAAAAGAGGCAAAAAAAAGCTTTTATATTGGAGGGGACGAAGGGGAGGTGAGAGTGAATGAGTGAACCTTACTGTCCTTGGATTTGGTTTAAGGAGGGAACAACATACAAACTCAATTGGGTATGAAAATCTGTCTTACCCTACAGGAAATTAGGGGGAAGGGGACAAGAGAGGGGTGAATGATAGAAGGGAGGGCAGATTGGAGGAGGGAGTAATCAAAAGCAAACTCTTTTGAGGAGGGGCAAGGTCAAAGGAGAGAATATAATAAATAGGGAGTGGAATAGGATGGAGGGAAATATAGTTTTTCACAACATGACTATTATTGAAGTGTTTTACATAACTCTACATGTATAACCTGTATTGAATTGCTTGTCTTCTCAATGAGGATGGGTGGGAAGGGAGGAAGGGAGAGAATATGGAACTCAAAGTTTTAAAAATGAATGTTAAAAATTATTTTTACATGGAACTTGGAAATAAGATATACAGGCAATGATGTTTAGAAATCTGTCTTGCTCTACAGGAAAATATAATGGAAAGGGATAAAAGAAAGGGGTGTATGTGATAGAAGCAAAGGCAGATTGGGATAAAGGTGTAATCAGAATGCATGAGGTCTTGGAGTGGGTGGAGGGGAGAGATAAGGAGAAAATTTGAAAACTAAAAATAAATTGACTATTTTTTTTAAAAATGAAAAAAGGGCCAAAATATTAGAGCAAGAAAGGAAAGCAGAGAAGAAAACATTGAAAACCCACTGCACAAAAATATAAACTCCATTCTCTCTCATTCTTTCTCTCTCTCTCTCTCTTCTTTCTCTTTCTTCCTTTCCTCTCTGGTCCTGTAGTCCCCACACAGGTTGGGGTTGTATGTGTGAAGGGGGTGCTTGTCTGAAAGAAGATTGATCAGTCTAACCCCTGGTGAGTTGGCAGAGAGGCCACTCATATGGACTGGCAGGTGCAATCATGCTACAGCCTATGATATATGGATTTTATGGAGATTTTTAAGGGATCAGGTAATAAGGCTGCTTCAGTAAATGGTGTGGCAGAGCAATAAAAGATCAAGGCAATAGTATAGATTGCATCTCCAAGTGGCTTGCAGAGGAAGCAGCAGCAAGCCTAACCATTAACCCTTCTCTCAGGGTGGGACTGGGAGGTGGTAGATCTCTGGGCTATTGTGCTGTCCTCCCCTCTCCATCCCCCCACCCCTCATTTACCCACCCCTAAATAGTTCTTTAGAAATGCTTTCATGGTCAGGTACTAGCAATTGTGTTTTGTCAGCTTCCCCCCTCCCTATTCTGAAGCTAGTGTATGTGTTTCTTTCCTTGCTGCTTTGAACTGTTCTTTTCTCAAGGGATGAATAACTGGATGGAGTTATGCTTTATGCACAACATGCTTTCACAGCCCAGAGCCCCCAACAGGCTACCATACACTCCTGGGAAGCTCTGTAAAAATAAACTGAATAGATGGGTGTCAGTTGCTTCTTGCTTCCTACCTATCACCCTTTTCTGTCTTACCCATAAAGTGTTCAGTCCCCTTCCAGGGCCAAAGGAATTTGCCAACACTGGAGCTGGGTAACTTTGCTAATGGACAAATACACTGAGGAATGGAGGGAAATTGGATACTAGTTAGCACTCCTGGGGTTACTGGTTGGGCTTCTGGATGACATCTCCTTCCTATGTTGGCCATGTTGACTTTGGTCTGTGGGTTGTTAGCTCAGCTGGTCTGGGCAATGTGTTCATGAAGCTGAATGGCTTGTCCAATATGGGCTCCACATGTAGTATGTGCCAGCTTGTTTTGCTCTATTCCATAGCCACAGACTCAACCACAAACCTGGATCACCCTTCTCATAAATTCTTGCAGTTATTTAAAGGGGAGAAATCTTGTAGGAAGATCATTGGGTTCAATTAGGAAAACTGGTTTCTAGTCTCATCTTTACTATAGTCTGGTTTTGTAACCTCGAACAAGTCCCTTTCCCTTTTTGTGATTAATCTATAAAATGCGGTATTTGGACTGAATACCATCCAACGGCTCTTGCTCTAATATTTTATGATTGTGTGTGTGTGTGTGTGTGTGTGTGATACAGGCAGATAGAGATAGAATCAGAGAGATAAAACAGATTATCTCAGTCATCCTTACAAATGGAAAGTAACAGCTCTGTCCCTTAGCATCTAGCCCTAACTGGTTACTCCCCTGAAGCAGGTCAGCTATGCTGTCTTCGTGGGCTAGGGATAGCCATTTTTATTTTGGGTACCCATAAATCCTCAATACACTTTGGGGGAGGTTTGCTGAGTGTTAACCCTAGGAGCCTTGTTTCCCTGGGAGCCCATTCCTTCTTACACTTTCTTTGTCCCTCACCAGCTCAAGAAGAGAGAATCTCAATCCTGGTGACATATGTGGATGCCCATTTGCCTATGTCACCATCCTGACACTAGTAGATAGATGATATTTCATTGTCCCAGCCATGGACTGGTATAGAGGATGATAGAAAATTGAATTCTGTAAAATTGATCATTCAATAGATGTCCAGAGTGATTAATTTACAGTTAGTAGGTTATATGTTGTGCTGTTTCATTATTTGCTTTGTCTATACCTGTGATTTCATCAATGTGAAGAACTCCTGACTTGGACATTTCCTCTACTAATGCAGAATGGCATCTCATCTGTAAGATTCTCTTACAGAACTGACTAGGAACACTGAAAGGGTAAATGACTTGTCCAGGGTCTCAAATCTAGCATATGTCAGAGGCAGGATTTGAACCCAGGTCTCCTTGCCTCAAAAACTAGCTGACTAGCTCATGATGCCTTAATAAATATTTCAAATAAATAGTATTTACTTGATTTGCACTTCTATTAGATACACATGGTTAGATTTTATAGCATGGTTATTGTATGTTAAATGAATACTGACTGGTTATTAAAACATGTATTGAAGATTAATTATGCAATAAAAACCTACACAATATCTATCATAAGAGATTCTTAATAAATTTATATTCATAGAGGTAATGCAAATTGATTTCATAAAGTAAGCCTGTAGAAGGGAATTTTGAGAGGAGTGACGTTAGCAGAGACTGGGGGCTACGGAACATGAATTTTTACTTCAATTTAATCTTTGAGCCTGTTATCTATATCACTATTCCTATCCTCTCTTCCTTTATCTAGAGGGCAATAGAAGTCACATATTTGTAAGCATTGGGGGATCTTTGGCTAAAAGATATCAATGTCATGTAACTTACTTGCCATTAGAAGGAAAATTGTCAACTTTTTAAAAAAGGGAAGAGAACAGATTCTGCAAAATATGAACCAGGGAGTTTGGCTCTCATTCCTCTAGAATTTTAGAGGAGATCATCAAAGAGAGAGCTGGCATAAATCTAGAAAGAGAAGTGGTATTACAAAGAGCCAGCATGGCTTCATCAGGACTGGGTCATGGCAGACTAACACATTTTATTTTAGGACGGGATTATTGAAATAGGAGATAAGGAGAATGATCTTGAGACAGTTTATCTAGATTTTAGCAAAGCTTTTGATAGAGGATCTAATACAATTTTTGTAGAGAAGATTGAGAAATATGTTTTAGGTGGTAGAATTAGGCAGATTCAGAATGGGTTAGATGTCTGGAATCAAAGAGTTTTTAATGGCCTTTTGTCAACATGGCAGAAAGCCTCTAGTGAAGTACCCCAAAGATCTGTGCTTACACATGTGTGGTTAAAATCTTTTTTCATCCTTCAAAATTAGAGTGGATCAAATGGAAGCAAATGACTTTATCAGAAATCAAGATACTATCAAACAGATCCAAACAAATGAAAAAATAGAAGGCAATGTGAAATATCTCCTTGAAAAAAATCACTGACCTGGAAAACAGA
>JAQQSU010011074.1:0-12263 GCA_028627135.1 Pseudochirops cupreus
TTTTACTTTTCTCTAAATGGTGCCTACACAACCACACATTTTAATGGTCACTTTGATTTCATTCCACAACTACAGCTTGGCATCCTTGACGTTGCCACTCTTACTCAATTCCTTTGGCCTTCAGTTCCTGCTTGACTCGCTGCAGATAGTTGGGATCAGGGTAACCAAAGTTTTCTGGCCCACCAAACTGGAGAGTTTTGTGGTGAATATCATTCCAGGTGATCACATCATTGACTCCTGATGTCCGAGACTGTCCTACTGTGAAAATCAGCTTTTGGTCAAAAGCTCTTCTGAGGAGATTCAGAACCTGTCGTCCTTCGTCATTATTTGGCAAGTATGCCACCCGTCTTGTTCCTTCATAACGTCTTCCTGGGTTGGGATGATCTTGCGTCTGTATGCCTCCCCGCATGTCATAATGAATCACAATAGTGCCACAGGAATTATAACCGGGAAGTGAAGAAGTTCTGTAAGAGGTTGTCATCGTTCCATCTGGCTGATTCCCTTTCACAACATGATAGGAAGTCTGGCACAGAGGGCACACTGGCCTATGTCTCATGGCCTCTTTGATACAAGGGGCACAGAACTTATGCCTGCACTTTGAGAGGGATTCTTTTTCTTGAATGACGTCCAGACAGATGGCACACTCATCCTCCTCTTCCTCCTCCTCCTCTCTTCCAAAGTCTGCACAGCCAGGCAATTCATTGAAGGGAGGGAAAGCCATCTTGAAATCAGCAACACTTTGGGCCAAGGAAGACTTGGGGTCCCTATACCAAATTTCTCCGAGAGAGAGACCTAGAACTTGTCTCTGCTGAGCAGGACCTTCAATGCTAAAATGTCTCTTAACATATTTCATTGCTTTTGTAACATACTTGGGCAAACCAATCAACGCCAGTTCTTGTCCATAACACTCCAAATTTACACATGGGTGTTTTCTTTCAAACTCTTCAAAGAACGTCTTTTCAGGCCAAGACTTTCTCTCTTTGCTTACTGGTTTCAACATAACTACCTCTTTGACAATCTCAGCTAAGAGCATCTGAAAGACCTCAATGAAATCTTCATAAGCATGTGCAGAGAGGTCTATATCTTTGCGTTTTGGCCTAAATATAATGAGGGTTCTCCGAATTTGGGGTCTGTTCACCAATTGCATTACAGTGTCATATGCTTTCTCTATATCTTTGACTTCCTGGTGTACAAGACGCAAGTAAAGGGTATCGACCTCAATTTCATTCTTCATTGTGTTATGGAAAAACATCATTTCCAGAGGCAGTTTGCGGGAGAAGTTGGATTCAATGAAATGTTGAGCCCCTAACATGTCCTGTGGGCTTCCGCAGATGATTAAGACTTTTCCTTCGGCTTTAATTTGGAGGCTTTTAAACATGTCAGTCAGTATTCTTTGGACTTCAAGGACCAGCTTATAATCTGTGAAATGAACATCCTTATGGGTCACATGCTTTACTTCCCTCTGAAACACTCTGGCAAAAGCTTCTTGAGCTGCTCTCCTGTCCCATGGCTTATTTGTCTCAAAGTCTAAAGACACATTGCCTGTAGGATACAACATAGTACTTTTGATACGTACTTGATACTCACTTTCTATTATGTCCAGAGTTTCAGCAAAGAAATGCTTGAAATATTCATACAAACGTGAAGGAATTGAGATAAGTTCTAACTCCTCTTCCGTTTTCTGTTTTGGGTTAGAGTCAGGAATAGGATTGTCACTGTCATTTGGCATAACATCCTCAATTTCTCTTGCCGAGGCTGAGTGGGGAGGATCATCATTTTCCAGCATCCTCTCACTTAAGAATTGATAAATCTTTTTAATATCTTCAAAGTCACCCATCACTTTCTCAGGTCCATCATGGTCTCCTTCTATTTTGACATTTGGGCAGAGGTTAAGAATTTTCTCCCTTTCCTCTTTGGAAAGCTTGAAGTTCAGACGGGCCCTGGCCTGGAGAAATATCTTTTGAGTCAAGGAATCAGAGGAGCTAGTAGCACCTCCTTTGTCCGGGTCTTTCTCATCCAGAGATTCCTCTGGGAGTACCTGAGTCTCAGAGGAAAGCTCACTTATCTCCAAACTGTTGTCCTCATCTGGGTCTTCATTTGTTTCTAGATAGATGTTCACATGTGATGCATCACCAATCACCAAAGAGTGATCTTTCTTTGCTATCACAGCTTCCTTGGCTTGGCGTTTGTAAAACTCTACCCAGAAAGTGCCTTCATGGGGACCTGCTTTGACCTTGCACTTGCTTCCCCCAGACCTACTTGGGTTCTGGAAATACTTTTGCAGCTTCTTTTCCATTCCAACACAGCTCTCAGACACCCGGACCAGGACCCGGTACAGCGGGCTGTGGGCAAGGTTGCCAGTGGCCATCAGGTCGGGGCAGGGAATCGTGAGTTGAAGATCTGGGCCTGTGATGTTTGTTCACTGGGCTCTGGAGGGAGAAACTGGGAAGCAGAGAGGGGAGATAAAAATTGCTGTCAACTCCCTATCCCCCACTTCTCTGCCCAGACCATAACTTAAGAAAACTAGCAATTGCTTAAGACAGCACAAACATAAGAAAGAAAACCGAAGGGCAACTCACTTAACAATGAAATCCTAAATAATGAAAGTTCAGAGAATACATTTTTTAAAATACAAGTAATTATTTGAAAAAATGATGAGAAAATTGAGGATGATGATGATGATGATGATGATGATGATGATGATGATGAAATAACATACAATTGCCAGGATGCAGATAAAGTAGTCCTAAAGAGGAAAAAGGTATAGGTCCTCACAAACATATATTAACCACAAAGAAGATAAGAGGAATAAAGAACTGAATATTCATTGATAAAAATTAGGAAGCTAACAAATGAACCAGCTTAAAATAAGTATAATATTATTAAAAATAGGGGATAAACAGGTAAATTGAAAACAAAAATTCTCCAAAGAAATGATATCTAAAAGCAAAGAGTGGTTCTTTGAAAAGAATAATGAATTTGATGAAACTTTATATAATCTGACTAAAAATAAGAAACAAAATCAAATTAATAAAATAGCAAATGAGCAAAATGAAACATCGACAGAACCTGAAGAAAAAATATAATCAGCATACTATGTACAGTGTTAACCATAAACAATATCACAAGTCCATGAGATGTGTTACAATTGGAGTTATTAAAAGAGAAAGGCATATGCATGTGGGGACTCCCTATACCAAGGAGCCTAGCAGTACAGGGAAAGCTTTTGTATTTCAGTTACAGGGAAAGGGGGAAATTATAGAAGAGGATAAAAGGACCAATTCCCTCCCAAAGAGGAAGAGAAAACATAAATAAGTAAAATGAAAAAAGTAGAATTCTTTTCCCTTAGAAATTGCTAGATTATGAAGATATGATGGTCTGCTTATCTCCAAGGGTTTCACGTACCGAAACAGTTTCCCAATCTGGTGCAGACTGACTAGTGCATGTCTTGACTCCCAAGAATATAGAGGGAGTCTAGCTTAGAATGCCAACAACAAATTATGTTTGCTCAGTGGGGCTTCATCCTTGACCCTGTCACAGCCTCTTGTGTACTCCACGTCCAATGTTTTTAGAAATTATGGCTACTCAGGGAAGAACCAAGATGGCAGAGAGACCCCAGGAAGCTGCTTGAGTTCTCCCCAGTTTCTCTCAGAAAGAATGTTAAATCACGCTTCTAAATGGATTCTGGCATGACAGAACCTAAAAAAAGACAAAGTGAAACAATTTCCAGCTTAAAATAGCTTAGAAAGACTACAGGAAAGATCTGTCTCATTTGGGTAAAGGGGAATACATGCCAACACAGACAGTGTCTATGAGCCAGCAGAAGGCTCTTAGCCACAGCACATATCAGCAACCAAGGCTCCTTCGTCTTGGCCCAGGAGACCAGCATCGAGGCCTCCAGCATCAGAACAGAAGGCAAATCATGAACCTTTGAAACGTGGCACAACAGGTTTGACTAGGCCAGGCCACCCCAGCACAGTGGGCAACCTCCAAGCACCTGAGGCCCCAATGTGGAAAGCCAAAGAACAGGCCCCTGGCCACCTGTCTAAGAAGTTTGGTATAATGGCCCCTATACCCCAGAAGCAGAGCTCAACTTTAAAGGTTATTCAATAGGCTGAAAATGAGTAAGAAACAGAAGCGAGCCCTGACCATAGAAACCTAAGGCAACAGGGACGATCAAAACACAAACTCAGAAGAGGACATCAAAATGCCTACATGTGAAGCCTCAAAGGGGAATGTGAATTGGCTTCAAACCCAAAAAGGTCCTCTTCAAAGAGTTCACAAAGGATCTTAAAAATCAAGTAAGAAAAATTGGGGGAAAAATGAGACTTTTGTAGGAGACTTCTGAAGAAAGAGTCAACAGCTTAGAAAATGAAGCAGAAAAATTGACTGAAGAAAACAACTCCTTAAAAAATAGAATTGGTCAAAGGGAGGTACAAAAGCTAACTGAAGAAAGTAATTCCTTAAAAATTAAAGTTGGAGAAGTAGAAGCTAATGACTCTGATATAGGAAGAACTGATCAAACTAAGTCCAAAGACTGAAAAAATAGAAGAAAATGTAAAATACCTCATTTGAAAAACAACTGACCTGAAAAATAGATGATGGAGAGATAAGTTAAGAATTACTGGACTACCTGAAAGCCACAATAAAAAAAAAAAAGCCTAGACAGCATCTTTCAAGAAATTATCAAGGAAAACTGTCTTGATATTCTAGAACCAGAGGGTAAAATAGACATTGAAAGAATTTACTGATCACCTCCTGAAAGAGATCCCAAAATGAAAACTCCCAGGAATATTATTGCCAAATTACCAAGTTCCCAAATCAAGGAGAAAATATTGCAAACAGCCAGAAAAAAAGAATTAAAGTATCACAGAGCCACAGTCAGAATAATACCAGATTTAGCAGCTTCTACATTAAAGGACTAGAGGGCTTGGAATATGATATTCCAGAGGGAAGAGTAACTAGGATTACAACCAAGAATCAACTACCTATCAAAATTGAGCATAATGTCTCAGGGGAAAAGATGGACATTCAAAGAAACAGGGGACTTTCAATCATTCCTGACAAAAAAACTAAAGCTACACAGAAAATTCAATCTTCACATATAAGCATCAAGAGAAGCATAAAAAGGTAAACAAGGAAAAAAAACATTGTTTTAAAAAAAGGGTTAAACTTCCCTACAAGAGAAGATGATACTTTCAACTCTTGAGAACTGTACCTTTATTGGGGAAATCTGAAGGGGTATATATAGACACAAGGTGTCGCTATAAGTTGATTCTGATGTGATATAAAAAATTAAAGGGTGAAAAAAAGGATTGTACTCAAAGAAGAGGAAAAGGGGAGGCAGAAAATGGTAAATTACATCACATAAAGAAGCATAAAAGAGCAGTTACAGTAGAAGGAAAGAGGGGAAGGGCTGTGGATTGTTTGAATCACATTCTCATTAGATTTGGCTAAAAGGGGGAATAACATAAACACTCAGTCAGGTATAGAAACTATTTTACCCTGTAAGGAAATAAGAGGAGAAAGGGAAAAGAAAAGGGAGGGAGTACACAGAAGGGAGGACAGATTGAGAGAGGTGATAATCAGAAGCAAAACACTAGTGAGAAGGGAAAGAGTGAAAAAAGAGAGAAAAGTATAAATGGGAGAAAACAGGAGGGAGAGAGAAAGACACGGTTAATAATCATAACTGTGAACAGAAATAGGATGAACTCTCCCATAAAAGAAAAGTGGATTGCAAAGTAGATTAAAAACCATAATCTTGCAATATGTTGTTTAGAAGAAACACATTTGAAGCAGAGAGATATACACAGAGTAAAAGTAAAAGACTGGAGCAGAATATATTATGCTTCAGATGCATTAAAAAAAACAGCAGTGGTAGCAATTCTGATCTCAGACAAATCAAAAGCAAAAAATAGATCTAATTAAAAGAGATAAGGAAGGAAACTATATCTTGCTAAAAAGTACCCTAAACAATGAAGTAATATTAATAATAAACATATATGCATCAAGTGGTATAGCATCCATCTTATTTAGAGGAGAAGATAAGTGAGTTATAGGAAGAAATAGATAACAAAACTATACTAGTAGGGGATCTCAACCTCTACCTCTCAAAACTAGATAAATCTAACCAGAAAATAAACAAGAAAGAAGTTAAGTAGGTGAATAGAATTTTACAAAAGCTAGATATGATAAACCTCTGGAGAAAACTGAATGGGAATACAAAGGAATATATCTTTTCCTCAGTGGTATATGGCACCTACACAAAAATTGACCATGTATTAGGGCATAAAAACCTCACAATCCAGTAGAGAAAGGCAGAAATATTAAATGCATTCTTTTCAGATCATCATGCAATAAAAATTATGTAAATAAAAATTATGGAAAGATAGATTAAATTTAATTATAAACTAAATAATCTAACCCTAAAGAATAAGTAGGTCAAGCAACAAATCATAGAAACAATCAAGAATTTTGCCAAAGAGAATGACAATAATGAGACAGCACACTAAAACTTATGGGATGTAGCCAAAACAGCTCTTAGCAGAAATTTTATATCTCTAAAGGCTTATATGAATAAAATAGAGAAAGAGGAGATGAATGAATTGGACATGGAACTAAAAAGGGTAGAAAATAAAACAAATTAATAGTCTCCAGTTAAATACCAAATTACAAATTCTGAAAATCAAAGAGATTAATAAAATTGAAATTAAGAAAACTATTGAACTAATAAATAAAACTAAGAGCTAGTTTTATGAAAAGAAAAACCAATAGAATAGATAATTTGATGATTAATGGTTAATTTGATGATAAAAAAAGAAAACCAAATTACCAGTATCAAAAATTAAAAGGGTGAATTCACCACCAATGAAGAGGAAATTAAAGAAATAATTAGGAGCTATTTTGCCCAACTGTATGCCAATAAATTTGACAATCTAAGTGAAATGGATGAATATTTACAAAAAATATAAATTACCCAGATTAACAGAAGAGGAAACAAAATACTTAAACTAATTTCAGAAAAAGAAATTGAATGAGCCATCAATCAACTCCCTAAGTGAATTCTACCAAACATTTAAAGAACAATTAATTCCAATTCTATATAAACTATTTGGAAAAACATGCAAAGAAGGAGTCTTATGCAATTCTTTTTATAATACAAAGATGATGCTGGTACCTAAACCAGGAAAAGCCAAAACAGAGAAAAAAAATTATAGACCAATTTCCATAATGAATATTGATGCAAAAAGTTTAAATAAAACATTTGCAAAGATATTACAGCAATATATCACTAGGATATCACACTATAAGCAGGTGTGATTTATACCAGGAATACAGGGCTGGTTCAATATTAGGAAAACGATCAGCATAATTGACCATATCAATAACAAAATTAACAGAAAGCATATGATTATCTCAATAGATGCAGAAAAAGCTTTTGACAAAATACAGCAATCATTCCTATTAAAAACACTAGAAAGCATGGGAATAAATGGAGTTTCCTTAAAATGATAAGTGGTATCTATCCAAAATCATCAGCAAGGATAATCTGTAATGGGAATAAGCTAGAAGTTTTCCCAAAAAGAACAGTGGTGAAACAAGCATGCCCATTATCAACACTGTTATTCAATATTGTACTATAAATGTTGCCTTTAGCAATAAGAAAAGAAAAAAAAAATTAAAGAACTAGAATAGGCAGTGAAGAAACAAAACCCTCACTCTTTACAGATCATATGATTTGGAGAATCCTAAAGAATCAACAAAAAAAAGTACTTGAAATAATTCACAACTTTGGCAAAGTTGAAGGATATAAAATAAACCCACATAAATCATCAGCATTTCTATATAATACCAACAAATCCAACAGCAAGACATAGAAAGTGAAATTCCATTTAAAATGATTCTAGACAATATGAAATATTTGGGAGTTTACCTGCCAAGATAAACCCAAGATATATATGAACACAATTATAAAACATTTCACACAAATAAAGTCAGATCTAAATAACTGGAAAAACATCAGGTGCTCATGGGTAGGCCAAACTAATATAATAAAAATGACAATTCTACCTAAATTGATTTATTTATTCAGTGCCGTGCCAATCACATTACAAAAAAAAAAAATTATAGAGCCTGAAAAATAATTTAAAAATTCATCTGCACAAACAAAAGGTCAAGAAAATCAAGGGAATTAATGAAAAAATGCAAAGGAAGGTGGTCTAGCCCCATCAGATCTAAAACTATATTATAAAGTAGTAATCAAAACCACTGAGCTAAGAAATATGGTAGTGAATAAGCAGAATAAGTTACACACACACAAGACATAATAGTCAATGACTATAGTAATCTACTACTTGATAAACCCAAAGATTCCAGCTTCTGGGATAAGAATTCATCATTTGACAAAAACTGCTCAGGAAACTGGAAAATAGTATGGCAAAAACTAGGCATAGACCAACATCTAACACTGTATACCAAGATAAAGTCAAAATGGATACATGATTTAGACATAAACAGTAATTCCATAAGGAAATTGGAGAGCAAGGAATAGTTTACCTGTCAGATCTATAGATAAGGGAAAAATTTATGACCAAACAAGAGATAGAGAATGTCATGAAAAACAAAATGGAGAATTTTGAGTACATTAAATTAAAAAGAGTTTGCACAAAGCCAATGCAACCAAGATTAGAAGAAAAGCAGAAAGCTGAGAAACAATTTTTACTGCTAGTGTATCTGATAAAGGCCTCATTTCTTAACTATATAGACAACTGAGTCAAATTTAGAAGAATATTATTTATTCCCCAATTGATAAATTGTCAAAAGATAGGAACAGGCAGTTTTCTGATGAAGAAATTAATGCTATCGATAGTCATATAAAAATACTCTAAATAACTGTTGATTAGAGAAATGCAAATTAAAACTCTGAGGCTAATTGGCTAACATGACAAAAAAGGAAAATGATCAGTGTTGGAGAAGATATGGGAAAATCGGAAGACTAATACATTGTTGGTAGAGTTGTGAACTGACCTAACCATTGTGGAGAACAATTTAGAACTATGCCCAAAGGGCTATAAATCTCTATGTATCCTTTGATCCAGCAATATCACCACTAGGTTGGAATCCCAAAGAGATCATCAAAAAGGGAAAAGGACCTACAAAGTACAAAATATTTACAGCAGCTCTTTCTGTGATGGCAAAGAACTGGAAATTGAGGAGTTGCCCATCAATTGGAGAATGGCTGAACAAGTTGTGGCATATAAATGTAATGGAATACTATCATGCTATAACAAATGATAAGCAGACGGATTTCAGAAAAACCTGGAAAGACTTACATGAACTGATACTGAGTGAAGTGAGTAGAATCAGGAGATAATTGTACACAGTAATATTAACCCTGTGTGATGTACACTTTTGAGAGATCTAGCTCTTCTTGGTAATATGATGATCTAAGACAATTCCAAACAACTCATGATGGAAAATGCTATATAAATGCAGACAAATAACTATGAAATCTGAATGCATACTATTTTCTCTTTTTTTGTTTCTTCTTTCTCATGGGTTTTCTCTTTTGTTCTGATTCTTCTTTCACAATATGACTAATGTGGAAATATGGTTAATATGATTGTACATGTGAAGACTATAACAAATTGCTTGCCATCCTGGGGAGGGGGAATGGGAGGGAGAAAAAAATTAGGAATTCAAAATCTTATAAAAGTGAATGTTAGGGCTCCTAGGTGGTGCAGTGAATAGAGCACCGGCCCTGGAGTCAGGAGGACCAGAGTTCAAATCTGGCCTCAGACACTTAGCACAAAAACTAGCCGTGTGACCTCGGGCAAGTCACTTAACCCCAACTGCCCTCCAAAAAAAAAAAAACAAAAAAAAAAAGTGAATGTTGAGGGGGCAGCTAGATGGCACAGTGAATAGAGCACCAGCCCTGAAGTTAGGAGGACCTTAGTTCAAATCCAGCCTCAGACACTCAACACTGAACTAGCTATGTGACCTTGGGAAAGTCAATTAACCTCAACTGCCTTGCCTTCTCCTCTCCAAAAAAAAATGAATGCTGAAAACTATCTTTATATGTAATTGGAAAAAATAAAATACTATCAAGTGGAAAAAATTTATAGAAAGTTTTCATTTTCATTTGTGCAATCTAGAATTCAATAACACCAAAGTTTAAGTGTTGTTTTGCATCAAGATCTATTTTATTTAGAGAGGGTCAAACGTCACTTGCCCAAAGAGAAAAAAAAAAAGCACATCACTTTAAATAAGACTGTAATATAACTAGATTTAGGACTAATACAATAAAATCCAACCTAGCTTCATTATTATAAATGGAACCCTACAGAATTTTCAAATTTCACAAGGGCCATTCATTGCCAGAACTTCAATATTACAGACCTCATTACCTACAGTAAACCTACTGCCAAAGACTGACTTGGCAGTTCTTTTTCAACTGTGTCTTTTAGGGTAGATGATAAGCTCTTCTGAAATGTGGAATTTGAAAAATTACCTCTGTTAAACAGTAATGAAATTGCTCATGTATATTACCCACATAAAGATTAGAATATAAGTCTCTATTGATCTTTCAAGGACAGAATTTTAGTATGCTATTTTCAAATGATTTCACAATGCTGGTGGGAAACGAAAAGTTGGAAATATTGAGCCATCTATGAAGGAAGGAAACAGAAGGAGCTTTGCTGACCTATTATACAAGCCTCCATTCAAAAGAGAAAGATAACTCAGTCAGAAGACTGGAGTGGAGGAAAATAGAGTATGAAGGCTTAATCAAAATTCAATATGGTGAGATTTCTGATGCTTAATATAACCTGGAGGAAAAATTATGGAGATTCCTAGAGAGGAAACAAAACAGTAGAGATTATAGGCAATGAGAAGGTAGGTATTCTGAGACATCCCTAGAGGGACACTTTGGCATAAGCTGTTTTTCCCAAACCTGTAGTCCTCTAGTCCTGATCAGCACCCAGAAAAGAAAGAGGCAACCTAGGGCAGTTATGAACTGTTGAAGACAAAATATCCATGGTGGTGAGGTTTCTAGTTATGAGGATATCTACAAAGAATTAAATTCCTAGTATGGAACCCAAACAGAGAAACTGGTGGTATAGCAAGAGTGGGAAATTTAAAAACAGTAAAAGGAAACTCTAGAAAACAAGGAAAACTATAGACCAATTTCCATAATGAATACTGATGCAAAAATTGTAAATTAAACATTAGCAAGAAGAGTAAAATATATCTCCTAAAGATCACACAATATGGGGGCAGAGTCAAGATGGTGACGTAGAAGCAGGGAAACTCTGTGGCTCCCCCCATAACCACCTCAAATACCTATAATATATGACTCTAAACAAATTTTAGAGGTCCAGGACCCACAAAGTGACAGAGAAACAAAGCTCCGGCTGAAGGGAGTGCAGCAGGCAGAGAGGAAGGGTTCACTGCAGCAGGTTGGTAGCTGAGACCAGCCCCTCCTGAACCTGCAGTTTTAGCTCCAGGATGGCCTGAATCAGCCACAGCTGGAGCATTCCAGAGAGTGGATCACAAGCAGCTGTAGCTGTTTCCAGAATTATCAACCCATAAATCCCAAAGACAAAGTGAAAGGTCAGTAGAATTCAGCTGAATTTTGGTGGAAGGGAGGAGTGGGTCTGGCCTTCTGCTTCCAGAGCCAGAAGGGGAAGCAACAGCCCTGCAGCAGCCTCCACGTGGCTGCTTCAGAGCTCCCGGCCTGCAGACTGCAGAGGGGCCAAGCAACCATTCAGAGGCTAAGTGTTCTTCCCTTAACCTGCCTGGATTGGGATCAAGGTCTTGGGTGGTGGTCCTGAGGGGCATGACCAGTGAGCCAAAGCTGGTGGGGGCTGTAGAGACAGTGCCCTCCTAATATCTCCAGCAACTGCAAAAACCCCAGCAATTTGGAACAAAGCTCTCCCCTCTGGAAGCAGAGTTCTACTGTGGCAAAGAGCTCAAAAGTCACATTAATTGACTGGCAACATGAGCAGGCAAAGGAAGCAAAGCAAGCACAGCATTCCAACTTTAGATTCCTTTGTTGGGGACAAAAAGGATCAAAGCATGGAACAGGAGGAAGACAACACAATCAGAACTCCTGCACCAAAAGCTTCCAAGAAAAATGTAAACTGGTTACAGGCCATAGAGGAGTTTAAGAAGGATTTTGAAAACCAAATAAGAGAAGTGGAGGAAAAATTGGGAAGAGAAATGAGAATGATGCAAGAAAATCATGAAAAGAGAGTCAACAACCT
>JAQQSU010011075.1:0-12262 GCA_028627135.1 Pseudochirops cupreus
CATCTGCCTCACTCTCTCTTCCAGAGTCATCACAGTCCAGTGGCAAAACAGTCAAGATGACTGGTAATGGCTCCATATGCAATGGATGACCTTGGAGTCTTTGATATCTAGTTAAATTCTCAGTGTTCCACATTGCCTGCTTCAGTTGCCTTCAGGGTTGTTGGACCAAATTGTTCTCATTCACCCATTCCACCAGCGAAGTCTTCACATGCTTGGGGTAGACACCCTCCTTAACTCACCAATGGATTTGAGACCCCTTGGTTACCCTCAAACTGGTTTAGCTCATCTGCCAAAATGTTTTACTGGGGTATGGCTGCTGTGCATGCTGCAGCTTCTTAGAGCCACACATGAGAGTTAGATAGATCAGGTGGACACCAAAGGTGGAAAGCATACCTTTGGGCTCAGCAACTCTCACACTAGAGGTACTAATCTTCCCTGAACACACCCTCTGCTCCAAGATAACCTAGCTATTAAGAGACAGAATATGAAAATAAAACAAAACAAATAAACATGTTCTCCAGAAATTTATTTATGTATTAAATGACCCATTTTATCAATTGAAAAATGTTTACAAATTGTTTATATGTATATATATACATATACATGATAGCATATAATTATTTGTTTATTTATTATTATATACTCTATTTGATTCTTTTCATGCAACAGGAAAATAAGTCCTATACCAAAAGCCATTCAACAATGAAAAAAGGTCAAAATCTATGAAAAAAGTATTTATCTAAAGAAGAAGTACAAATTACAATTCTATGAAAGATGATCCCAAATCACAAATAAGAGAATGCATATTAAAACAACTCATTCTTTTACGTCATTCCAAGAAAATTGACAAGGATGAAAAAAGATGAAAAGTTAATGTTAATATGTTGTGCATGACTGCTTATGAATAATGGGTATCACACTGCTTCTTTTCTTTAAAGGATAGGAAAGGTGTGGGGGGAAGGGAGAGAATTTGAACCTCAAAATTTTTTTTAAATGGATGTTAAAAAGTTAATGTTTTTTTTTCTTTTTGGTGGGGAGAAGTCAGGGAAATTGGGGTTAACTTGCCCAAGGTCACATGGCTAGTAAGAAAAGTTAATGTTTTTAAAAAGGGAAATAAAGAAGGTTAATATTTTTGGTTTGTTTTTTGTTTTGGAGAAGAAAGTTAATGTTATAGGGGTTCTGGGAGGAGAGGCACAGTGATACACTGCTGACAGGGCTGCAAAGCTGTCCAACTTTATGGGAATTTAGAATTATCCTATATGACTAAAATGTCTATAGCCATTGATCCAGAGATCCCATTGATATGTTTATATTTGTAGAAATTCAGAACAAAAAAAAAGAGATCACTTTAGACAAAAATATTTATAAATATACATTTATTTAAGACAGAAAAATTAGAAACAAAATAGATGCTCATCAACTGGAGAATGGCTATTCAAATTATGGTATTGGAATATAAAGAAATAATATCAAGCCAAAAGAAACAATAGATATGATGATTCATAAAAGCACAAAAATACATGCAAACTGATTCAAAATGAAAAAAGCAAATTAGAAAACAGTATGTGATGATTGCAATATAAATGGAGTGGGATGGAGAACCTGAATGTTGTGTAACTGAAAAGATCAATTGCACCCCCAAAGAAAAGATCAGAAAATGTTCCCAATTCTCTCTTTTCAGTAGTTGGTGGCGACAGGTGAAACATTGTATCTACTATCATAAACAGTTGATGTTTTGGTTAATTTTGCTTTGTATTTTTTTTCTTTCTTTAAATTATTCTCTATGAAAGAAATTAATAAATGAAGGTAATATAAAGGTAATTTATATTTAAAAAAACCTTTAAAATAGTCCTTGGGCTTCAAGAAGAAGAAAAAGAGATTTTTCATTACCTATGCAAAATAGTAAATTAGCATCTTGTTATTAATACTGCTACATTTTTTTAAAAAAGAGACTACTGTAAAGAGGCAACTAAAGTTCAGATCAAGAAAGGAGCAGAACAACATAGCAGCTTTAATCAAGTTCAAGTCAAGATGACTTACAGCCCAGGTTACCAATAGACCTTGTAACTATGGTAGTCAGGTGGACCAGAAAGGGAGTATTGAAAAATTGACTGTTAGAAATCTTTGATCGATCAGAAAGAATTAGAAAGGCTCTAGAAGATTTAAGGAGACCAATACAGTTCCAATTTTCAGATTAAAAGGGGATATTATGGATTCCAGAAGCTACACGCTGTTAAGTTTCATATTGATCCCTGATTAAATTGTATAATATGTCATTAAACTGGTGGCTTCTTGAGCATTTGGAAAGGGAAGATAAAACCTCACTGCACCAGCATGGATTGTCCAAGAAAAGTCCCTCATATACTTACATCATTTTTTTTGACAGAATTACTAACTAGACTGATGCATGAAGAAAATGGTATAGAAACAGAATATTTGGATTTCATCGAGGTAACTCACAGAGTCTCTCATGACTTCCCTATAGATAAGTATAACACTTGCATTTGGCATTGTGGAAGATACTTGATTCTTTCTGCTCCCACCTCTCTTCCAGAAGATAAAGAGCTTAATATCATCTAGTCATGAATTGTTTCCACCCAATCTCTTTTCTCACAAGAGGCAGAAGCCTTAGTTATTCTGTTAAAACAACTAGTCCACTTTTAGTCTAAGGACAACATAATTGTCCTCAGGTCTTTGTGGCCCCTATTCATTTCCTTTTTGTGAAATGACTAAAAAAATAAAATTCTAATAGTGCAATCACAATCTCGCAATCAGAGCCTCAAATTTGTAGAACTTTAAACAGATGTATGACAATCTTGTATGATTTAAATTATTCATTTTATTTATTCTGTAGATAAGTCCTATCCCCTTCAAATTTGAGACAAAAAAAAAGATTAGGATATAGGAAATATTTCAATGAAAGAAGCAAGAAGATTATTTTACAATGCCTGTTATTTGGTTTGAGTAGGGGAAGTTAGCAAAGAATATACTTGGGGTGGGGGGGCGGATATCTTTATATGTTTAGAGGTGAGTACTGATAGCTTCAAACTGAATCCTCTGTTTCCAGATGCTCACAGGACCTGATGGTACAACTAGATCTTTCCATTTTCCACATTTCTCATTTTGTTTTCTACTTTTTCAGTTTCTCCTTTCATTTGTTACTTCTATGCTACTGATTTTTTCTGGTTCAGTTTGTAAAGGGCAAGGAAAGACTAGAGGTGAATTCTTCCTATTGATGTCGCAGCTGTCCAGCTCTTGCAGTCCTTGTTCCTTATTCTCACTCTATTTCTTACGGATGATGTATATCCCTTCAAGAATTCCTGGAAATGCCTCAAGTCCACCTTTTAAATCAAGGATCATGACGTTACCAAATCACTCTCAAAAATAAGAAGGAATGATTGCCCTTCTGAACTACAAATCCCAGAAGTCTAGTCAGTTCGCAAACCATTATTATGTAAGATGGAAAAAAAATGTATACATACATACATACATACATATATATATATATACACATATGTAGGATAATAAGGGGTCTACACATTACTGTCCTATTCCAAACTTGTATCAACACCTTTGACAGAAAGATATATGTCATCCTTAATGAGTGTGCAGGTGATACAAAGTTGTTTCACTTTCTAATAGATAATATGAGAGAGTGATATTTTAAGACTGAAATAATCTAGAATAATGAATCAAAATCAGATAAAAATTATAGGGATAAAATAATAATATGATATTTGAGGTTTTCAAAATGCTTTTTATATATTATCTCATTTGATGTTCCTAATGATCCTACAACATAGATGTTAGTATTATCCCCACTTTATAGATAAGAAAACAAGTTGAGAGATATTAAGTGACTGTTGTAGTTTCACATAGTCATAAGTTCTTGAGATAGGATTTGAAATCAGTTCTTCCTGAGTCTAAGTCCAACACATCATCTACTACTTTCCCTGGCTGGATCACATTAAGTTAAAGCTTAAAAAAATAAACTATACCAGTATAGAATGGAATGCAATATTAAGTCATGTCAAAAGATCTGTGGGTTCTAAATGACCACATTGTACACAACAGGGAAATAGGAGAGAAAGGAGAAAAGAAAAATGGCAAGTAAAAGGGGTGGGGTAGTGGAGTGATAAAGAGAAGGGTAATCTGAAAAAAAAAATCTTACTAAGGAGGGTAGATTTTTAAGAGGGCCTTAAAAGAAAAGAAAATGGGAGAATGTTTCTGGGCAGTGCTTGAGAGAAAGAGAAGAGTACAAGACAACAGAAGCAAATTACACAAAAACTGTAGCATTGATACTAACTTCACTTTTATCTCACTACCATCTTATTTT
The DNA here is from genome assembly GCA_028627135.1 of Pseudochirops cupreus. Classification (NCBI taxonomy): domain Eukaryota; kingdom Metazoa; phylum Chordata; class Mammalia; order Diprotodontia; family Pseudocheiridae; genus Pseudochirops; species Pseudochirops cupreus. The sequence goes on from JAQQSU010011075.1 coordinate 4,337, forward strand.
TTATTATAAAAGTGGATGGGAGATAAAGAGAAGGAAATATACAACAGAATAGGACAGAAGGAAGTATATAATTAAGAAACAACTGTGACTGTGAACGGGATGGACTCACTTATAAAGTGGAAGAAGAATTAAGAATAGATTATAAAACTGAATTCAACAATATGCTATTTAACAGAAGTACATTTAAAAGAGAAAGATGCACATAGGGTTAAATATATAGCATGATCAAAATCTAATACATTACAAATGAAATTTTAATAAAACAGGACTTAAAAGACAAAATAAAGAAATTATATTTTGTTGAAAGGCATCATAGGAAAGGAATTAATGTCAATACTAAATACATAGCACCACTATAAATATATAGTGGCTTAGCCCCTAAAGACTTAGAGGGAAAGTCAGATGACTTATAGAACAAAATAAACAGTGAAACTATAATAGCTGGAACTGCAATTTATACTTCTTTGATTTAGATAAATCTAACAAAAAGTAAACAAAAAAGTGAAAACCTGAAAAATTTTTTAGAAAAGTTAGGATATAATGGATCACTGGATAATATTGAAAAGTAATAGAAAGAAGTATACATATTACTCAGATGTATACAGCAAGTTTGCAAAAATTGACCACATATTAGGAGATAAAACCTCACCAACAAATGCATTGAACTAAAAATAATAAATGTATTTCATGAACCACAGGACAAGAAAATTATATAGAGCCTCTGAAGAAATTATTAAAAATTCAGAACACATTAAGGGAGCTATAATTTCATTAAGGACAATGACTACAATGAGATAACATATAAAAAATTTGTCAATGCAGTCAAAACCATCCTTAGAGAGGGGAAAAAAAGTACAACTATAAAAACAAATTGATTAAAGAAAGAGATCAACAAATGTGCACATAACTAAAATAATCTAGAAAAGTTAAAAAAAATAAAACTCTCAATAAAATGTAAAAATAGAAATTCTTAAAACTGAAAAAGAGGTCAACAAAATTGAAAGTAAAGCAAATCCACTGAATTAATAAATAAAATTAGGAGTTGGTTTAAGAAACATTTAGATGGTGCAGTGAATGGAGCACTGGGCCTGGAATCAGGATGATCTGAGTTTGACTATAGCCTCAACTACTTGCTAGCTGTGTAACTCTGGGTGAGAAATTTAGCCTCTGTTTGTTTCAGTTTCATCATTTATAAAATGGGGATAACAATAGCACTTACAGTCATCATAAACAGATTAGAGGATTATGTAAGAAATACTAGCCAGTTTTATAGATGGGGAAGAGTAACACTGAACAGGATAGAAAGAATTATAGATGGTAAAATGACAAATTTTAATTCCCTATTTTTTCCCCTACAAACAAACAAGCAAAATTAAAAGAGAAGCAGGTAATTGGGGAAAATGCTTGAGTCATTTTTTTTCTGATTAAGTAATAATTTCTAAGCTATATAGGAAATTTACTTAAATTTATAATATCTATTCCCATAGATAATAGATTAATATATCTATTCCCCAATTGATAAAATGTCAAAGGATATGAATGGGCAGGATTCAGAGAAAAAAAATCCAAACAACTAACAGTCATATGTAAAAATATTCTAAATCACTAATAATTATGCAAATTAAAATTACTCTGAAGTTCTATCTCTAACCCATCAGATTAGAGAAATTGGAGCAAAGATAAAAAACTATGGAAAAACAAATACATTAATGCACTGTCGGTAAAACTGTGAATTTGGTCCAGGCATTCTGGAAAGCAATTTGGAACTATGCCCAAAAAGGTATTAAACTTCGACCCAGCAATACTACTATATCTATGCCCTCAAAGAGATTAAAGAAAGGGGAAAATTATCCATATTAAAAAAAAACACATATATAGTAGTTTCTTTTGCAGTGGCAAAGAATTGGAAATTAAATGTACCTAATAAGCAGGGAATAACATTACAAATTATGGTGCATGAAAGTTATGAAAGACTGTTGTGCTGTAAGAAATGGTGAAAGGAATGGTTTCAGAGCAAGTTAAAAAGACATGTATAGACTGATGATGAGTGAAGTATACAAAACCAGCAGAATAATTTATGGAAGAAAGATAATATTATAAAGACTAATAACTTAAAAAAAAAACTTAGGAACTTTCATGATAAAACATGATATCTACCTCTGCCTGCAGAGCTAATGAACTCAGAGTATAAAATAAGACTTAAAAAAAAAAAACTTGGCCAATGAAGGAAATTTGGTTTTTTTAACTGTGCATTTTTATAACAAGGTTTCTGTTTTTCTCAATGTGGAGTAAGGGGTGAGAAGAAATGGAAGCATGAGAAGGTAGATCTAGTATGAAAAATAATTTCATTTACAAATTTATTCAGCTAAATTAGTCTTGGTAGATATTCTGTGAGATAACATAGGACTGGTGGCTACTATATATTTTTATCTGTTTATAGATGGCTCTGTCTTCTGTACCACACATACCCCCTTTCAAAAAAATTTTAAAAAAAATAAAAGATGAAAAGGAAGAAAGGGAATCAAACAAACAAAACACAAATCTACTGGACAATCTTGAAATAACAAGTTCTCATATTTAGCTAGATTGATTCTTGCATAAACAAACACATCAATGTCATTGATTCAATCTGTCAAGAAAGACTTTTCAGGGAAGCTAGGCAGCACAGTGAAGAGAGCACTCGTCCTGGAGTCAGGAGGACCTGAATTCAAATCTGACTTCAGTCACTTAAAACTTACTAGCCTTGTGACCTTGGGCAAGTCACTTAACCTGAATTGCCCTGCCTTCTCTGCTCAAACAAAAAAAAAAAAAAAAGAAAGAAAGACTTTTCAGCTTTTGGACCTTGCTAGAGTTCCACTGGTCTGAAAACTCAGTGTAACCCCCATACCCTAATGGAATATAAGAATAGAATTTCTGTAAATTTGTTTCTACGCTTACTAACCTAAAAAATAATAATAATAATAAATGAAGGACCATTTCCCTAAACATAAACAGAACCTTGGGATTCAGAGAATGTAATCATCATCATGTCTAAATTTATATAGCACACACTATATGCCAGTCTTTGTATTATATGCTTCACAATTATTGTCTCATTTAATCCTCACAAAAACCCTGGGAGGTTAGTGCCATCACTACCACTTTACAGATGAGGAAACTGAAGCAAATGGAGGTTAGGTAATTTGCCTGGTGTCTTAGGTCTTTGAACTCAGATCTGCCTAACTCTAGGGCCAGAGCTCTATCTACTGTACAAACAAGCTGTATCTAAGAATTTTGGGGTATGACATGTTTCATTTCTTTTCTTGGATTTTATTACGAACCAGTTTACTTTGATTTGAATAACTAAATATGTAATTTGTGAATGATGAAAGCTTGCTTTTTAGCTAAAAGTAAGGTTCTTTGTTTCCTTTTGAAACTGTCCTGAGTCTAACATGTCTTTATCAGTTCTTAGGGAAATATTTTTTAAATTAAAAAAATCATCCCAATCACTTAATAGGTTTGGAAAAGAAAGAAAATCATCACAAACAATATGATTAAAGTTAAGAAATGATTGATTGGGGGGTATCTAAAAGGCAACATTTTTAAAATTATGTCACAAAATTCCTCTCTGAAATATATTTCCAAGACCAATTTTAAAATGTAAGAAAACTATTCACTTTTTGTAATGAGTTCAGACACCTTTTTGTCCTTAAAGTAAAACTAGAACACTTTTAATATTTACATGACTCTAATTACCCCCAAGACTGGACAAAGTAAATACTTTCTATAAAATGAGAAAGTAAAAATAGCTGTACTGCTTAAAAAATTAAGCCCTATAGGGAAACAATAGTTTTTAGTAGGCAAACCACATAAATAAACCAGTCCTTGGGAAGTCATGTTCTATGAGCTATTACTAACAGTAATAGGAAACAAGACACACATGTACATATATGTACATGAGGTCTTTAATTATTAATAATGATAATAAAAAGAAAAAGAAATCTTTTACTAAAGTCTCCCAACAACAACTCGAACTGACATTAAGTTCTTAAAAACTAAGTCAATGGAACATCAGTTCTGGTAAGTCACACAACTAGGTAGGCTCCTAGTATAGGTTTCATAATTGAAACTATACCAATCAGATGGGAAGAGATGAGTATTTTCAGAAGACTGAAAAATAGTTATTGAATTTTTTAAACCTATAAACTCATGAGAGGTTATGAAAGTGATGACTTTCATTGGTAGAAAGAATATACATCCATGATGAAATCAAGTATCTTTCAAAATATGAAAGAAGAGATTGAATATTCCAAATGAATTAATTCTGGCATACTTGATGAGTCAAAGATATCTTCATAAGCAGAAACAGTTACAATATCTTTCTCTTTTTCTGTCTTTAGACTTCACACTTCTTTTCTTCAGTCACATTCAATGATTCATGATTACATAGGGTCAAAATTGCCTTTTAAGAGTACAGGTTAATTGATTTTCCTTCCCATCACAAACCCTATTTCTCAATAATTGTCTTTGAATAAATTCCATCTGCAGAATATTTTCTTATTAACCATTCAGAACTCAATCTTTTTGTTTTCTTTTTCATATTCATTATCCTTGAGACATAATTGAGCAAAGTTGACTTTCTCTGAGCACTGAAGAATGTGTAGGAATGAGAAAAGGGGGGATGTTCCAAGTTGGTAGATCAGGCTAAGCACACAGAAGATAGAATGAACATGATGGGTCTAGAGCAGATGAAGTATCCTGAGAAGTACTAAGAAATTAGGTCACACAAAGAGGTGCAAGATTATAAAAGTTATTGAAAACTAGGAAGAGAAGTTCAGGCATAGAATTGCTGATACACACTTGGAAGAAAATTCATAAGTCATCTAGTCTACTATCCCTACTTTACAAATTAGGAAACTAAGACTAAGAAACTTTACACGACTTGCCCAAGATCACACAGCTAAGAAGTAGGACAATTTAAATTCATTCCAGTTGATCATAACACCATGGCCCCCTCTGTGGATAGGAAGCTTTAAGAAATCTTATTTTGACCCCAGCATGAGTTGTGTTTTTTAAGCACTTTGCTCAATAATATTCACTTTTAACAATTCAATTTTCTCTAACATTCATTAAATACATGTGTGATACAGGGCATTATGCTAGGCCATGATATACAAAGACTAAATAAATAATCCCTGTCATCAAGCAGTTGGATTTTTTTTTCTGCATGCAAGGAATATCACAAATGCCATCAGGATCAGGTTTACTCTCAGTTGAGTAGCTAAATGGTGCAGGGCTGGACCTGGAGTCAAGAAAACCTGAGTTCAAATTTGAGCTCAGACACTTACTAGCTGTGGGATCTTAGGCAAATCACAACTTCTGTTTGCTTCAGTTTCTTCATCTGTAAAATGAAATTTAAAATAGCACCTACTTTCCAAGTTTATTGTGAGGATCAAATAAGAAAACAATTGTAATGTGCTTAATATGGTATCTGGTCCTATATATGGTATATGGTCCTATATAAATATCAGCTACTATTTTTCTCGAGTGTATGAGCAGCAGAATAGGGTAAAGAGGAGCTTACCACAGGACCACCATGCAGCAGATTCATATTTTACTGAATATTATTTTGAACTAGGTGCTAAGCTTTGTTTTTTTTTTCTTATAATGCTAAAAGTCTAACAGTGGTCCTGTTAATAATTCTCAAATTTATTAACCTAAGCAAAGTTGTGGATGCCCCACCCTAGGTATAATTATGCCTTTAAAAGTTTACATTCAAAGGAGGGCATATTTGGGAGCCTATTTTTTTTTTTTAACACAAGCTATTATCATCTAGATTTGCCTTGTAGCCAATCATTGCCCTCTCTCTATATACACACATACACACATAAATGTGTGCATATGTATATTTGTGTATATATGTATATATATATAGAGAGAGTATCTATATATAAATCTATAACTAATTGAGAGAGAGAGGAGAAAGAGGAAGAGACAGACAGAGACAGAGACATGGACAGAAAGAAGTGTTAACTCTGAGCCTAGAATCACAAAGACTTGAGGTCAAATTTGACTGTGTGTGTGTGTGTGTGTGTGTGTGTGTGTGTGTGTGTGCACGAGTGTACTAGCTGAGTGACTTTGTTCAAGTCATTTCACCTCTATCTACCTCGGGTTCTGCAAATGTAAAATGAGGACACTAATAGCATGTACCTCAAGGGGTTGCCATGAGGATCAAATGAGATAATATTTGTGAAGTGCTTAGCATAGTGCCTGGCACATAGTAGCTTACTAAAAGATTATTTCCTTCTTTCCTTCCTTCCTTTCTTCCCTCCTTCCCTCCTTCCTTCCTTCCTCCCTCCCTTCTTCCCTCCATCCTCCCTCCCTTCTTTCCTTCCTATCTTCCCTCCTTCCTTCTTTCCTCCCTATATTCCTTCCTTCCTATATTCCTCCCTTCCTTCTTTCATTCCTTCTTTCTTTCCTTCCCACGTTTCAAGTCAAAATGGAAGTACATAGTAATCAAATTCCAAAAGAAAATAATTTGGGATGCATTTCAGTGATGGTTTTGCTTAAATGAATGAATGAAAGAGCATTTAGTGTCTATTGTCTGCCAGTCATTGTGTTTGGAACCACTGAGAGCAGGGAATGGTGGCCTGGAAAGTGGATTTAAGTCCTAAAAATGGTGAGCAGAGTCAAAGGCCAAATAATTGCCACACCCTTTGCAAAAACATTGATACTATCGTAGTGATTTTTTTTTAGAGTTGCCAGGGAAGAGTAGGGAGCCCAATAGCCAGAGAGCAAGATACTCAGGGTGGAGGGATATAAAATAGAGATATAGGCTGGCCCATCTTACTCAACTGTTCACCAATCCAAACAGCTTAGCCCTGATAATGTATTTCCAAAGCTGACTTGACTAGATGAGTCAGGTATGAGGGAAGGGTGGAATGGTGTAGGAGGAGGAGGCCAGGGAGGAGGATTTGTCCTCTGAAGGTCCAATCTGAAGGTCACAGGTAGAGAAAGAGGGACCATGATTACAAGTGGATGGGCTGAGAAATGTTCTGTGATCAACAAGATTAAAGAGGCTTAAAGTTGAATGTCAAACATCTCCAGCAACACTTATCCATGCTATATATGGTGTCTTTTTTTTTTTTTAATTCACGTTGCTCATGCATACAGGCAGAGCTCAGTCTAAGGAAGATATACAAAACAAAATTAGTGCTATCAGATATCTTTCCTTCAACCTCTTTTTGTTAAAAAAGAGGAATAGTAATAATAATAAATATATTTTTATTGTTCTAACATCTACAAAGTACTCTATATATACCCATACATATGTATGTACACACGTATATGTATATGTATATGTATACATACATATACATATGTACATATATGGAGAGAGAGAGAGAGAGAGAGGAAGAAATTATGTTTCCTGTCATTTTCCATACATGAAAGAAATTCCAACCTTACTCCCAAAGGAGCCTTCCAGCTTTCCTGAAAGATTTCATCAGGGTAATAACAGCTACAATTAGTGATAAAAAAAAAAAGTCTGAACTTCCATTTACAGCAAAACAAAACAAAACAAAACAAAAACTCTAATTGTGCATGTGAATACTTGAGTTGTAGGGGCAGGAGAGGAAGGGAAGTGGAGCTGATTTCCATGAGTAATGACTAACTAGGAAAATTCTGACAAGGGTGTAATTACAATTGGCGATTCTCTCTGCTGAGGTAATTTCATGCTTTGTGAAAATCATTTGGTTAAAAAAAAGTTAATTCAAACCTAAACTTTTTTTTTAAATTTTTGGAGAAATCCATTCAAATTGAAATGACATTGGCTAATGGTCTCATAATTAGCAACCAAGAGGAGAAGTCTCTGGGGAACACAAAGGCACCCCTAAAATAAAATCTCTCTCCTCTCCTTGATGGCAGAATTTTGGCTAGTATCACAGT
>JAQQSU010011076.1:0-12262 GCA_028627135.1 Pseudochirops cupreus
TTTTTTTTTTTTACTTTAGATCTGTGGAACTCTGCTTCTAGAGGGAACAGCTCTGTCCCAAATTGCTTGGGTTTTCCCAGCTGCTGAGGCTTTTAGTAGGCTGCTGGGTCCCTCCCCAGCTCCGGCTCACTGAAAAAAAAAACCCCAGGACCACTGCCCAAGACCGCAATCCAGATCCAGGCCCCTCAACTCGAGAACACTTGGCTTCTGAACGATTACTTGGCCCTCTGCTGTCTGCAGGCCGGAGGCTCTGAAGCGGCAATGTGGAGGTGGGTGCAGAACCCTCCACTTCTGCCAGTTCTTTGCCCTGGAGGTGATTTAGCCAGACCCACTTTTCTTCTCTGGTTTTTAGCCAAGTTCCACTACCTTAGTCCTTTTTTCTTATGGCTTGATAATTCTGGATACTGCCATAGCTGCCACAGATCCGCTCTCCTGAAGCTCCAGCTGAGGTGGGGCTTGTCTTGTCCAGCCACCCCTGGGGCAAAAGCCACCATTTCAGGCTGAGCTGGTTTCGGCTCTTAGAGCTGAGATGGTTGCTTTGAGCCAAGCTGCCTTTAGCAGGAAATATATTTGTGTGCATTTTAGAGCCCTAGAATTTGTTTAGAGTCATATTTTTTGGGTATTTGATGTGGCTGTGTTGGAGCTGTGATTTCTTGCTGCTCCTATGCCGCCATCTTGGCTCCACCCCCTCGGCTTTATGGCTTTATAATCTGTATCTCTAGCTCCTGCAGGCTTGCAGGTCCCCTAACCACCCCCACCCCCATCTCCTACCTGCTGCAAAGTGTAACAATAAACTTTTACAATCCTGATTTACATGATTGTTGGATTGTGGGAGTTCTTTTCAGACTAAAAGAACCCTCCAAGGATTTCTTAAAAATCCCTAAAACACCTATCTATGTCACCCTTTTTATTTTATCATGACCACGAGTAAAGTCTGAGGTCTCAAGCTTTCCTGGCATTATGGTAAGCTCCTTTCACCTCCTCCCTCTCTCCCTTTCATCGGGTTTTCTCTCCTTCAAGCACCTAGGAAGATTTGCAGGGATGATTTGGTCTTTCACAGACCTGGGTTCTGGTCTTTTACAGACCTTGAAATACTCCCCTCGAAGATGGGGGACACTCTATCTGGGGTCACTTGTCAGTTTTGTTCCTTCTCAGGATGCTGAGACAGCGAGCAGGGACTACAGGGACTCTTTGGCTTGAGGACGGGAAGGAAGGATGGGTTAGTCTCCCTCCATACCTGAGACTCAGCCCTAGGAAAAAACTTCGACTCTTGAACATCATTTCCCAGCAGCCCCAGCATTTACCAGATTTGCCAGCTCATTGGTCCTCTAAACCTTCACTTCCTGAAGGTCTTCTGTTGGCTGCTCTCCAGAACTACATTTCCTAGCAGCCTCAGCACTTCCTGGATCTGCCTGTTCTCCAGGACTCTGAGGACTGACTAGGTTTCCCAGAACCCCTTTCTCCCAGGGGTGGAACTTCCTATCTCTCAGGCCCTTGATTGGTCTACTCTCTCTACTCTAACTCCCTTGAGAGAAGTAGAAGATGGGTTTTCTTTGGGGATCCCTGCCCCCTGGTTTCTAGATCTCTGTACCTTGTGTTTTTAACTACATTCCTAATCTTTTCTTTTTGCTAAGAGTATTGGACCTTAGAAATTAAAATGTTACAAAAATAAACAACTCCCTCTGCATTCTAAACTTCTGGCCAAAGTTTTGAATACTGAGACATAAGAACAGGAGGTAATCATTTTCCCCTCAGATCAAAGAGGCAGGCAGACTAGCAGTTAACCCTTTTCCTGCCTCACCTAAAAGAGAAAAGTTTTGTGTGTCAGAACGCAACTGTAAAGCAATTGAATTCATTACAGTCATTTTTGAAAAGTGTCTCTCCTAAAATTGATGCTAAATATAAGCCAGAATTTATCATACTATGTGGCACTAAAGCAAATTGGGAAAATACACAGATTTGTAAAAGCAACACCCCAGAGGTGAAGCTTTCAGCTCTCCAGTACAGGGGTAGTGACACCAGGGTCCTTGTCCCATTCACTCGACTGTCAGATTCACAGCTCTCACTTTCAAAGAAGTTTCTAAGGAGTGGATACACAGGTAAAATTTATTGGAATAAAAGTTAGAACAGCTAAAAACATTTGAGTAGATTTTGTTAATGCCTCTTGAACGGCATCACTTTAAGGAAAGAGAGTGCTGAAGAATGGTTAGGATTTTGAGTTACCCTCCCCCAACTAAAAAAAAAAGAGGGGGGGAGGCATAACAGCTATATCAAGGGCTCCACTGGCAACAGCCCTGGGCCCCTGGGCACCCTGAAACCAACACCTCTAGGTACACAGATGAACCTCTCTCCTTTCAAACTCCTGGATCTACAACCAGGCTCTGAAACTGTGGGGAGAGGAGAAAAGCCTCTGTACTTGGTAAGCCCAATTTTCTATCATTAATTTTTATATGTGATGAATTGGAAATGCATCTTGTAGAATTCTTACTGAGCAAATGAGAAACCTTGAAAAAAATATGCAGGAATGTGGTTTCCAAGCTTGTTTCATCTAAGTATGTATTAATGTTAATTTGAAAGTTTATGGATCACAACATTCACCATCTATGTGAGATTCCAGGATGTAATTGATTTCTAGTGATAAGTTGATTGGTTGTTTGGCACCAAGAAAACTTTATATCTGTGTAAATTCATGTGGAATTTTAAGGTCACCAGATGGGTAAATAATTGGTTTTTATTTCAAAGTTTGAACCTTGTATTATCTGTGTTGTAAGAGAAACAGTTTCTTTTGTAATGTTTTGGAGTATTGTACTTTGAAAAATCATATGCTTAACTTGTAAGATTGTTAACTAAGTTATTTAGGCAACTGTTTTAATGCTAAAACCTAAAGTTGTTAATTGATACTGTATGTAGAAAAGAGGAGACTGATAAAAATGTTATTCTGAACAGTCCTCCTGCATTAATGATAATTAGCTAGGCAGGGGCATCACTGATAGCCCTTCCACCAGTCTCTCCTGCTTAGAATTCATATAAAATTTTCCTTATGTTGTAAAACTGCCAGCCAAAGCCTCTAGAAACTATCTCTATGATGCAAAGTCATTCAGCCTGGGAAAGAAACTTATTTTAGTCATGTAGTTCCTAAACAATGGGATAAGTTTAGATTTCAGAAGGAATGATGGTAAATGGAATTCCTTACATTTGTGAGACCTGGTAAATCTTTATTGCTTATTGCAGCTCCATGAGAGTAAAGTTAACTAACTGGCTCTAAGCTGTGATTGGTGAAACTTGTTGTTTAAGGTAAAAGGCATTTGGGATAATAACTAAATTTTGTTTTGAGTTTGAATTTGGGTATAGTTGTCTGCATAAATCAGTATCTGAGAGAAATGCCACAAGCTACTCATAGAGAATGTGATCCTATACTTTTAACAGGTGGAAGTCTACATTTGGTAAAAGCCGAAGAGACAATCTCAGCCTCTGTCTGGGATGGGATCCCTCTTGGCTCAGTTTACCCATGAGGTTCCTTTGAAAAGGAATGTTTCCCACTTATTCCTGAGTCTAGCTATGAGGTGGAACAGATACTGCATGGTTGGATATCTGTGACTTTACCTGAATTTAAACAGAGCCAAGGATGTTTTATCATATCATATTTGGAATGTCACATGTCCCTGCTTTTTTCCCTTCTATAGCAAGTTTCTATGATTAGAGCAAATAGTCAGTAAAAGATAATGAACTATCTTGTTTTGTGGTTAAAAATGCGAAGGAAGGCTAAATAAACTGGGTAAGGGGTTTGAGGGATTTGGAAAGATAGATAAAGGTTTGATTAGAAATATGAAAGATAGATAAGAAGGTTTGGGGACATATGGGGTTTATCTAAGCCCCTTCTGTCTCCAGATAGTTTATATCAGTTTTAAATGGTTTAAGTATGTTGAGAGTGTATGAGGAAGGATTTTTAGAAAGCAGAAAGATTTGTAACTTCATTCTAATTAAGTAGAATAGAAAATTTTGAGGAAAGCAACAGGATCAGATTGATTCTTCTAAGAACTATATATAGGTGTATAAGATTGGTTTTCAAAAATTTTTTTCTATCATGGAAACTCAAACCTTGAGCATGTTTGGTAATAAGATCAAAAGTTTGGATTTTTGCACAAAAATTGTATAAGATAGTAGAACAGTGGAAATTTTCCTTTCTTTATTAAAGTACCTGTCTGATAGTTTTAAAAGGCAGATGAACTCATTTTGGATAGATCTTCACATTTTAAGAATTTCTATACTGAGAACAGGATTTAGGTTAGGATAGAAATAACAAATAAATAAACTGAAAATTCTCGGAAGTTTCAAAAATGTCGAACCAATTTTAAGTGATTTTACTAATTTACATTAAGTCAGAATTATCTGGTAACCTCTAGATCTGAACCAGAAGAGCAGAACTCCCTTTTTGAATTGTGTAACTACATGAAGCATCTGGGATTCAAGAGGTTCTGTTTAAATGAATATTGGGAATAGGTCACTGGGATATAAGGAATTGATGTTAATTAACCCTGGTAATAATGATTTTGTTCATTTGTATGGTTCATGTGTAAGTTTTCTTGGTTGTCTTGATGACATGTAATCTCCCATCCAAAACTACTGTATTGTAAACCACCTAAGAAGTTTAATATAGACCTGACTCAATGTAATTATGCAATTTCGTAACTGTGAGGAAAATTGTATTGTAATGTTTCAGCCAAGCCCTGTGTGGCTAGAAAACTGAACTATTTGTGATACTGTGTGAGCCTAGCCTTGCATGGCTGGGAAACTGAACCATTTCTATGTGCCTTTGGTGTTAAATCATGTTTCTGGGAGCCCCTGTCAGGCCTGACTGACTACTCCAGCTTGTGAATATCTCTGCTTGTGAGTGAACATCTGAGCCAAAGGACCTGAAAAAGATGGCATTAGAGGTAGACAGCTTTCCCAAGAATCCAGACCAGGACTGCACAGGAAGTACTACAGCTTTAGCTTATTCTGTATTCTCATACCTTGATCCCTCTTACTGTTAGAAAAGATGTTTTGAAAGGTCCTGTGTGATAATTTCTGAAGGTCTACAAAGTTTTCAACTGAATTATTGTTAAATTAATGTGGTAAGTTGTAAAGCAGAACAGATCTTGCTGTTTTAATATGAATTTGTAGCTATTCCATGAACTAAGCAAATGTTAACATTTGTAACTGAGTGTATATGTAAAAGTATCTCTTTCTTCCAAAGTGAATATAATTAGAGGATAGACAAGCTTTGTGAAACAAGGATGTATGTCTACTATTCAGTTGTAAGGTTCAAGTCAGGAACCTCTTTTGTTTAAGGTAGTACAGCTATGTTAGTGAAGAATAATAACTTATGAGTTATCCTGTCTATGTAGCATGTAGAAATATAAAGGAAAGTTAAATAGTCTGAATAATGGATTATATTAGCCCATGCTCACCCTACTTCTGGTCATTTTCTTCCTATTTTTTTTTGGCTCTTGTTTGTTTAATCTTTTTGCCAGATTTGTGTCTTCTAGGCTCTGTACCCTTCACTTGCAGGTGACAGCTGAGGCTGCTTACCAACCTCTGCTGGAAGTTGCTACCCAACACCCCTTGGATCTGGCATCTGCCAAGTTCTGGACATTGGCCACAGCCCCTATCCCTTGAATGATGGACCTCTGTGAGGCAGGGACAGCTCTACATCCTTTCTCAGCATGAAGCAGCTTGGGAAGCTGAGACCTTTGTCCCTTGTCCCCAAATGATTTTGGATTCCATCTGTTTAAGGGGGGAATGATGGGGTGCTGGGTTGCCTTTGTTTGTAATATTCAGTTGTAACTTCAGTTTGTAAAATCACACTTGTGTTCGGCTACCTATGTTTGTAATATCAGTTTGTGAAGCCAAGTTTTAAAATCACACTTCCCCTGGCCTGAAACCATTAACTCTGCCTCTCCCCTCAGCCAGCACTCTGCCTAGCTGCAATTCGTGAGCTGTATATCCCTGCTTGGCACAATAACAAGCTATATTTATGAATCCTTCACAAAAGCATTTATAAACAAGCCCTTTAGTTTAGAGAAATGTATAGCTCCCTTGTTCTAGTGGCCAGCTCACCTTTGAATCCTTCAATGCACTATCAGTAAGCTAACTCCTCATCAATTAGGCACATCCTGGATCCCCAGTTAGTCTAGCTTCCCAACATCCATCTTGTCAAACAGGACATTGATGGGTAACAGACTGGACACCTCTCAGTCAGCCCTGACTGCTGGCTAACTTAGTGATGTTTCAAAACAAAAACCACACCTTCTGGTAGGCTCCCTCCCCCCCGTGGGCTTTTCCCCAGTGAATTATGGGCCATATGCCTGTGCAGTTGATATAAAAAGTGCATGCCCCCTTAAGCACTCCTTAACTCCTCCCTAATCCCATCCTTACCCACCCACCCACCCACCAAGCATGATTGATACCTGATTTATGGCTTTATGGCTTTATAATCTGTATCTGTAACTCCTGCAGGCTTGCAGGTCTCCTAACTCCCCTGTCCCCACCCTGCTGCAAGGCATAACAATAAACTTTTACAATCCTGACTTATATGATTTCTTGAGTCTAGGAATTCTTTTCAGACTAAAAGAACCCTCCAAGGATTTCTTAGAAATCCCTAAAACACCTATCTATGTCACCCTCTTCAATACTCCCAGTCCTATCTGGGTCCGGAGTGGCTGACATAGAAAGAGGGCCTTATTTTTGTCAAAATGAGGCAGAGCAGCTTGTTTGATGATATTAAATGATTATCAGAGATTAGTGAGCATTCTCTATTTTCTTGACTTACTAACAAAACTAGATCTCACAGAGTATTTTATCCAATTTGAGAGAAGAAAAAAATATATATATTCATTGAATCTCAAACAGTTAAAAGCTGATTGCCATCTATCTATCTATCTATCTATCTATCTATCTATCTATCTATATTTTAAAGTTATTAGTTCTAAAATTCCTTTAGTCAATGGGAATATCTTAAGGTGATTTTTAAGGAGTTTGCATAATTTTCTGTACTTTTCCTAATCTTAGGTAAAAAATATTAAATTTTCCAATAAGCTGAGAAAAAAAAGAATTCATATCCTTTACTGATTACTTAATCTGATCATAAGAATCAGGTCTAAGAAGAAAAAGAGTAGGAATATCTGAATATGATCTTAAATGCTCTCTATCCCAAACAGCAATTCCACCAATAACAGCTTACAGTTAATTTTATTCTCAACTAGCTATAATAAACAATAAAGATCTACTAGGTCTTTTAATACATAAGGGATATATCATTTAACTTTTTTTTCTTTCTGAAAACATCCTGATGCAAAAGGCAATTGTTAAAAATCCTTATTAATGTTTTGCAACAAGTTCCTATCCTAGTCTGATGATGTTTCCTATAGAAATAGTTTTGTGGGCTCTTAACATTATTAAAGAATAAGAGGAATTTATGTAGATCAGGGGCTGAGAATAATGCTCCTGCTTTGCTAAATCCCATACATGCAGGAGGAATGTAACAAGATTTTCACCTAATTTCCTCTTTTCCATATACAGTAATCCATTAACAATTCTAGGTTTTAGCATTAAGACACTAAAATGATCAATTTTACAAATTACAAAAGTGATAGCCAAATTGTTTTAGCTGTAGCAAAAACGTTAAGCTTCAAATGAAGTCAGTTGAGTTCCTAGATCAAATATTGATAAAATGATGGATTTTACCCAGTACAGATAACTATTGGTTTTTTATCAGTAGCAGGGACTCAGATAATTTGTTAATCAACCCCTCGGTTTAGCCAAAGCCCTTTTCCCCCTCCTTCCTTTGCCCAGTGGGAGAAGGTGGATGTGCAGGTGGGGGGCGTGGGGGGAAGGTGAATCTCTTTTCTTAATCTGATTTTAGGATGAAAGAAGACTATTGTTGCAGCCTCTTTTTATAAGGTAAAGTTGGAAATACCTGATTTCCTACAATGAAACTTAGTTTTCTGTCTATTTATCAAGCTTCTGCTTCAGAGATATCAGATTCATTGCCCACTGCATAAAATTCCTAAAATGGAGGTAGGACCAGTATCAAAATTTTGAGGAAATATTTAACAAAATAAAGATACAATAGCCAAATCATTATATGCAAAAGTTATTGATAGAGAATTTTAAGCTTTTTTATCCTCTTTGCAAAATCTGAATTGTGAATTCAGCCTGCCTCAGGGCTGCCAAGTTGGGAAGAAAGATCTAAACACCTTGTCCTTCAGCACTTTCACTTTAGTGAGGAGAGACTTTTAAAAAAGGCTTTTCAGCTAATTTACCTGTATTGCCACCATGATTCCTAAAATAATTTTTTTCTTTTTTCTTAGAAAGTAAAAATGTCTAAGTACAGTATGGAGAAACTGGATAAAACTTCCAGTGGCAACAGTCTCTGCCCTGTACTTAGATTTAAAAGCATTATGCCTGATTTTTTTTCTCCAAATATTTAGATGTTCTAAATTTGCCTTGGTGCGAAATGAAATTAACCTTCGGTTGCATCCTGACACACAAAACTTTTCTTTTTTTAGATGAGGTAGGAGAATAGTTAAATGCCTGTTAGTCTGCCTCTTTGATCTGAGGGGAAAAAATTTTCCCTTTTTACTTTTTACTATTTTTATTTATTTTTCGACAGCCTTTTCCACAATCAAAATTGGCCAGAGTTGGATTGTAGGGAAGGAGACCCTTAAACCTTAAAACTTCTGTTCACTTTTTTCATGCAAGCAATTTATTTTTTCCAATTTTTATCCTGATATTTTTGTACACTCTTTTGACTTGCAATAAATATTGTGTAAAGACAGCTGCGTTATACCTAACTGTTTGTGCCGCCTTTGGCACTTTCCCTTCTAATGTCAAATGTATCTTAAATAAATTCCATAGAAAAAAAACAGAAATAGGGAAATGCTGGGTTTCTTCTTTTACTAAATTTTTTAATTATCTGCGTTCCTTCTGATTCCCATACTGTTACACTACCCTTTAAAAACCCAGGGCAACAATGTTCCAAACACACAAAATAAAACTACTCTAACTGTGCCTTCATAATAACAAAATTAATCTTTCTTTCACTACTTTCCTTAATACTTAAAAATATTGTTCCTGATCATAAAACCCCATACATTTGACCCATAGAGATAGAAAGCTTGAAAATTCCTGCCTCATCCTGGTGAAAAAGAATGGCTTAAGAAAAGGTTGATTGAAATTAGTTCCCTTACCCTGTGACTTATGATTTCTGGATCTCTTTTCTGCTTGTAAGGGCCACCTACACTGTGACTTTCCTTCCAGGTTCCTTTGCCCCATGTTGAGAGCCAAAATGTTAGGAGCTGCTTAATGTCCAGCATTAAGCATGACTGGAGACGTGAATAAAAGAAGAAGTGACCAGGCCATGTGGGTAGTTCAGGGAAGAACTCCATTTAATGATGATTTGAACAAAGTTTTTAAAGATCCAAAGGACAAAGATTCAAGTATTCTCATCTACAGACTTACTTTTTCACATCCTGGCATATTATCATAGTTTTATTGTTACAATAAGTCTACTACCTCCTGGAAGTAAAAACTCAGAAAGAATCAAAATTTCTGATTTTCTAGGCTCCAAGAGTCTGGAGAAGTCCATCAAGTCTTTGGGAAGTCAACATTTTTAAAGGCATTAACAAAGAGGATGCAAATCAGAGCAGACTTCCAAACATCTAGATTTTGTAAATCACTTGAATCTGCTATACCTTGGGACCAAAACAGGAATGGGAAATCTAATAAAAGGCTTGTCTTTTTTAAGTATCTGAAGTTTTGTGAATTCTAGGTGCCAAAAGTCTTTGGAAATCCAACAGGTCTTTGGAAGTCAGTTAACATTTTAAAGGCATCAACAAAGATGATGCAAATGAGAGCAGGTTTCAAAGCTTCCAATTTTGTTTAACACAAATCTAGGCCAAAACTGCTTCTCCAAAACATCTGCATGTGAACTGACCCCCAAGATCAAATACTTTGGCTTTCTACCATAAGAGACATATCTTGAAGTTAGGGGGCAATAGTTTTGATGTCAGGATCTCAGACAAAAGTCTTTTTAAGTGTACCCCTAAGGTTCTTTCCAGGGAGCCAGCCTTTGTAAGCCATGACACCTTGAGAGTAATTAGGGTACATAATTAAGGTCTCTTATCTGAGTCCTGGATCAGATCTATTTGGCTCACCACAGTGCCTGGCATACAGTCAGTACCTTTCACTATTATTAATTACAAAGTCATCTGTGTGGCACTGTGAGAGCAATCCAAAGAAGAGGCAGAGATAGGCTGCAGGGGGATGTCTTCAGGGACAAGGAA
Organism: Pseudochirops cupreus; assembly: GCA_028627135.1. NCBI lineage: Eukaryota > Metazoa > Chordata > Mammalia > Diprotodontia > Pseudocheiridae > Pseudochirops > Pseudochirops cupreus. The sequence continues at coordinate 10,326 of JAQQSU010011076.1, forward strand.
GAATGATGAGACCATGGGGTAATGGGTGGAAAAGTTAAAGCTTCACATGAAAGTAGCATGGTCTTTTTCTACAGTCTTCTTAATGTGGTCGGACTCTCCAGTTAGGGCACTCTCATCAATTTTCACATGATTCCCTTGGATCAGGATCCCATCTGCAGGCAACAGGTCAGCTGAAGAAAAAGAGGGAGGAGGAAGGAAGAGAAAATGGAGAATGACAGAAAGAGACAAAAAGAGAGTGTGGCTTGCTGGGGTCCTATTCTGGCCTACTGCTCCCTTGGTGTTTCACCCCAAGTTCCAACTCTCCAATTGAGGCAGCCTCCCCAAGAAGCATCCTTGCAGTATTCCAGGATCTGTACCTCCTTCCCCAATTGAAACAGGATGCAAAAATGACTACAGTTGGCTATGGAGAGTAGAAACTTGTCTACAAAGTTGGTAGGCTGGGAGGGGTACCTACAGCATGTGATCCTCACTATATTTGATGTGAGCAATATCTCCCACCACATATCAAACACAGGCAGTTGGATGATCTGTCCCTTGTGGATAATAGTGAACTTCTGTTCCTGCTCAACATGGCTCTGTAGGCCTGGGAACTGCTTCTCCTTGCTCCAGTCATTGAAGGCCATCACCAGCACCACAATGATGACCGAAAATAGAATAGCTGCCCCTTCAATCCAGCCAGTCTCTGCCTCACCTTCATCTGTTTCAGCAACTGTGGATTGCCCACAGTCCACTTCATAAGGAGAGAAAGGAGGGGGGGGTGTCGTTTAAAAGGTCCTTGCTGTTCCGGTCAGTGGAGTTAATGCTTACACTAAAACCATCTCCAGGAGAGGTGGGTCAGGGCAGGGTGGAAGAAGGTAGACAGACTCCCAGAAAGAGGAACCAGGTATCCCCTCATCACCTGCATCACCACAGGATTCACCTGAAAGGAGCCAGAGACTCAATAGTTCAGACTGTGTACCTATGAAGATGATGGGTGGGTCACACATCAATAACCACCTGAGTCCAAAGGGGTTAGACTACTTCTGCCCAACAGGTTGAGCAACTTCCCATGATGCCAAGCACTTGGGCTTGCACTTTGAGGAGCAGGGCTTTGGGGGATTGGCAATATCCTTTTTGTCACTAGACATCAAGGATAAGACATAGAGAGGAAGGCTCTGGTAGAAATGACCCTCACTGGGTACTGGACCCAATGTCCAAATGCAGTCTGAATTAGACAGTCCTGTTCATCAACTAATCATTCTGGGTAGACAGGGAAAAAAATCTAAGTGTAGATAGTTTATCAGTAACCAATCTGAAATGCCTAGGATCTCACCCAGTTCTAAGACACTCGCTCTCCTCGTCACCACCAGGAGGTTGGTAGAAGGACAGGCCCAGGGAGATGATTGCTGCTACCTCCAGGATGATGAGTATGACATCTTGTAGAGCTTCCCACACTAACCCCAAAAAAGTCTGGGGCTTTTTAGGGCGGATGAAATTTTTTCCAAACACCTGCTTATATCTCTCCAGATCTGTAGGGTTCCCAGAGAGTCCTGAAGAGAGGAAGAGGGGCAGTGAAGAAATAAAGAAGTTAGAAGGGGCTTTTAGAAAACAAAAGACTCTACCTTCCCCAAATACCCCGAACTACCTCTCTTCCTTGACCTATACAAGTTACAAATCCTCTGGGTTGAAAGATTCAAGAAGTCAGTTCAATTATACCCTATTTCGACCCAGTCAAAGGTGCCAAGAATAGGCAAGGCCCACTCTTCTTGGCTTGGATAGAGTCCACCTCAAACTAATAATGTCTTAGGGGTTTCTTTAACTCTTTATAAAGGTATATATCCAAATCAAGAAGTACTGTGGCATCACAGAAAACTGGCCTCAGAGTCAAAAGTCTTGGGTCCAGTCCCAAGTCTGTTCCATTCTGGCCATGTGACCCTAAATAAAATATTTACTTTCAG
>JAQQSU010011077.1:0-12261 GCA_028627135.1 Pseudochirops cupreus
CCCCCCCCCCCCCATTCTCACCATGGTAACAACAATAACAACAATTGGGAAGCAATTCTCAATTGGTTAAAAGTGATACACCACAACTCCCTCTAATGATTGGAGAAGTTGATTTTGTTTAAAGATTATGTCTATATGTATACTTCATTTGCATGACATTAGTATCACAGAATCTCAAAATTACAACTGACTTCAAAGAATATCTAGTCCTATTTATACTTTGATAGCAGTACTATCAAAATATACAAAGTATACAAAAAAGAAGCATTGTAAATTTAAGACACTGACAGTTAAAAGGAAGTTAGAAAGGCCTCCTACAGAAGGTGGTACTCTCTCCCCTGCATTACCTAGTAGCTAAAGTATGAGAGGAACAGTAAGTAGGCCAGTAAGTATTGTATGGGACCAGGAGGGTAGTAATGTGAAAAAGATCAGAAAGGTAAGAAGGGACAAAGTTGTGAGAGCTTTGAATGTCATGTAGAGGAGTCAGCATTTTCTCCTTCAGTTAAGAGAAAGCCGATGAGATTTGTTGAGTAGGGGGTTAATGTTGTTAGATCTATGCAGAAATCATGTTGTCACCTAGGTTAACGTTAGATCAGAATGAGGAGTCTTGGGGAATGAAGCCAAGTTAGTATGCCATTGAAATAATGTGAGTTAGAAGCAATAAGGCCCTGAAGTAAACTAGTGACTTACAGTGAATGGTGAGAAGGGAACTTAGGTGATTGAGGTTAAAAAGATAGAAACAAAAATATTCATTTTTAAATCCTGATTATATGTGAGGTGAATCGTGGTGAGACGATGAAGATAACACCATGCTTTTGAACCTAGCTGATATATGATAGTAGCTTGATTGATGATAATAAACAAGTTTAGAACGAGGCTTGGTTTGGGATAAAAGATGATCATATTTTGGACATTTTGAGTATAAGGTGCCTATCAGATATCTGAATATTTGAGTTTAATATGCGTATTTAGAAATCATCTAAATAAATGTGATAAATGGGGGCAGCTAGGTGGTGAACCTAAATAAAGCACTGTCCCTAGAGTCAGGAGGACCTAAGTTAAAATACATCCTTAAACACTTAACACAAAACTAGCCATGTGGCCTTGGACAAGTCATTTAACCCCAATTGCCCTACCTTCCCCTCTCCAAAAAGCAAACAAAAATAAAAATAAAAAAAAAATAAATGTTATAAATGAAACCACAGGAGCTAATGAGATCAATAAAAGAACACACAAAAAAAGGGCCAAAGACAGAGGCCCACTTCCTTTACACTACCATTTCCTTCTACTTGTTCTTCTTTGGCATGGTCTCTAGTTCCTTTAACAGTACTGTGGTGCACTTTAGCATTAGCTCATTAAGGTACATATCTAGTCTAGAATGGGACACTTAGAACTGAACAATGGCCCTCTTCACCAAGAATTTGCAATTTAGGAAGCTAACAAAACTTTAAGAGGAAAAAGAGTGGTATGAACATGGCTTCTATTAACAGCTGTTGATATACTTGATACCTCAGCTCACTCCACTTCCCAAATTTCCATCTTTTGATAGTCACTTTTCTCCACCTCTCTGTGACTTTCAAAAGCTTCCAAATATATGTGTAATTTGGTGAAACAACAGGAAAAAGGCAACAAAGCTCCTTCTGTACTCAGCTGACCTTGTATATTTGCTTTATGCAGTTATACAATGGGGAATGGATTGCACTTGGATTTAAGAGAGTCTTGGGTTACAATCCTGTCTCTGCAACTATGTGACCATGGGCAAGTCTCAACTTCTTTGGCCTTCACTTTCCTTATCTCTTTAATAAGAACGAGATACTTAGGTCTGGGTTTATATGCTTCTCAAACTTGTAGATACCATAAAGAGAAAGAATAGCTAACACGTTCTATGAGGCAGTCAGAATCCAAAATAATCTCACTTTCAAGGCAGGACATTGTGCTGAATCTAATAAGATTATATACAATAGGGATAAATGTAAAGTTATAAGAGTGTGCTTTAAAATCAGCTTTGCAAGGAAAAGACGGGGTGAATAGTTAGAGAGCAGAGAAAAAATAGGAAGTTTACTTCAAATCGTGGTGCAGTGTAGCAATGTGATATAGGTATCTAGACTGTGACAGCACAGCATCCAAAAAGGCTAATGCTATCTTGGGTTCTGGTACAAGACACCTAATGTCTAGGATTGAGAGAGCTGATAATACCCCTGAAGTTTGCCCTAGTAAAACCACACTTGAAGTCCTCTGGTTTGGCACATTTTGTAAGGCTATTGATGAGCTGGAGATCAAGGTTTTTATGACTTCACTTGTAAAATTGTTATCATATTGGGTGGGAAAGGGGCAGGAAGAAGGGAGAGAAATTGGAGCTCTAGTTTTTTACAAAATGAATGTTGTAAATGAATGAATGAATGAATGAATGAATGAATGAAAAAGAATGCAATACTAAGATTTCGCAGAACCATCATGTTAAATGGAATAATGTGCTTATGTATATGTATATATATATATATATGTATATATGTATATATGTATATATATATGTGTGTGTGTGTGTATATATATGGGTGAATGTATTTGTAATGTATGTATATTTAAACATATACATACATACCTACATGTGTAAGATTTGAAGTCTGAAAAAAATAAAGTTAGGTATTATTAGGAGTAAGAATACTTTAGTCTAAGACTAAACTCTGTCTCTAACTCTTTCTAGATATGTAGTCTTAGAACACAACTTAACTAAGTTTTGTGCTTCTTATCTATCAAATGGTTATTATATTACCTAAATTAGCCTCTAGAAATAAGATGAAATTAAAGTATTTTCTTTGCCAGTAAAAAGCTACCTATAATTTTTTAAAATTCTGATATACTTCTTGAACTTGCTATATTCCCATTAGAATGTTAGCTCCTTAAAGTATAACTTATTCTGTTCTTTATATTAGTATTCCTAGTGGCTAATATAGTCTTGAGAATATTGTGGGTTCTTATTCTAATCAATTAAGTGATTGATGAGTTATTATTAATAGTAAAGGACCTGAAAAGATCATATCTGCAATCAGAATCCTTTTTTAACTGTCAATTAGCACATGACATTTGTGTTTCAATATTGACTACTGGAGATCAACTTTTGTTGTCTAAATAAGTAGAGTGTATTGGTTACTAATTTGGATATACAGCTGATTATGAATGTTTGGGGAGAGATTGTTACTAAACCCAAAATACTGACACATAGTTTGTTCCCTTTTCCCCTGATAACTTCTTGACCACATGTGAAAAATTGGAGCAGGGAAGGAGGAAGAAACTCCTGCATGTGCTTTTATCTCTGGTGTCTTCTGTTTCCATTTTAGTCTTGAGGTCTCACTTTCATGCATTGTCTATGATATTTATGAGGTAGATAGCATAAGATACATTATTGAGCTTCATTGACTGTACATATATCCTTTCCATTACAATACAATCATATGAAGATGTGAAAATCCTTCTAGGTAAAGATTTTACCTTCCTGGAATGTGAAACATCAGACTTGTTTTAGTTCCATTGATTCAATTTATCAAGGGCAGGATCTACTTTCAAGTGACTGCTTGACACCTCTTTAGAAAATAAAGGTTATAGTTCTATTCTGTCTGAATATAATACTTCTCCAAGGATCAGATGAAACTCTACTTTTCCATCAAGCTTTTCCCAAATGCTTTTGTCAATACAAAGTATTACATTTACTGAATTCTTGGAGTAGTTGGTCCAGTGGGAGATGAGGTTCCTGGCAAAGAACAGTTTACTTAGAGTCAGAAGACTTGGGTTAAAATCCCGGCCCTGACATTTGCTGTGTCCAAAGACAAGTCAACTAAATTCTCCTAGTCTCTGTTTTCTTCTCTGATACATGAAGGTGTTCTATTAAAGCTCCTCTGACTTTCTTCAACTGCCTGTGTAAAGCACAATGAAAATTTGCCCAAGACTTGGGAAAGGGAGGGAGGGAGGGAGGGAGGAAGAGACCATTGATCTGTGGTTGGAAGCACCACGTATGAGGTTCAAGGGACAGAGAAGCAAGAGCTGGAAGAAGAACGCACAGGAGTGAGAACAGACAGAAAATAATGAGCCATTAATAATGACTAATTATTATATTTATATAGTGCCTATTACGATTACTACATAATAGTATCCCTCCTATAATAAATTATATATTATTACATATAACATATCCTATATTAATATATAATGATGGCAATCATAACTAGAATTTATATAGCACATACTCTATAATGATAATAGTTAATACCATTATTACTAGTATTTATGTAGTACATACTTTGGGTTAAATAGTTTACAAATATTATTTCATTTGCTCCTCACAATAATCTTGAGAGATAAGTGTTATTATTCTCTTCATTTTACAGATGTGTAAACCTCAGTAAACTTCAGGTTAAGTGACTTGCTGAATGCCACACCACTAGTAAGTGTCTGACCTGGGTTTTGATTTACTGACTCTAGGCCCAGAAGTCTCTCTACTGTGCCAGCTAAATGCTTACCAAAAAATCTAATTCTATGATCCTGCTCTTTGCCTTCAATGTTTATTACGCTGTACTTTTGATTATGATTTGTGTTTGTATGTATACATGTGACAGTCTGCTTCTGCCCTAAACTTCTTTCTCCCTCCTGTCTGGCATCCTCATTGTTCCTTGTCTTTGACAAACTCCATATATAGATTCTGAACATTTTCAGTTTTATGCCATATTCAGCAGGGCCTCCCTTAGTTCCTTGTTGCCCCTGATAGAAATACTGAAAACTATATCCCTCAATGTCCTTATCCTCCACTCAAACTGTTGAAAAACTCAGACATGAGAAGGAGGGAACTCAGGTGACTCCTGAACAAACCAGAAATGAGGAGAGTTTAGCATAACATGAGAATAACAAATTTATAGAACAGTTTCTCAAAGGAAAATGAATGCCCTCCATCTCTAATTGTAGTTCTGAGGATCATTGCACCAGAGGTCCAGTTCTACTCCCATCTGTACCCCCCCAGGAACTAAAGCTTCATCACACCCTTAACTTTTCAGTGACTGAGATCAGAATGTATCCTTTCTCCTGAATCCCACTCCAATTCCTTGCTTCTGTCACACTCCTGAATGTCTCAAATTGTCTCAAGCTTTTCTTTGTATGCCTTCAAATGCATGTGTAATAAAAAGCTATTGTTTTTACGATTACTGACCTATTTATCTCTTGTGTGAAATTCTCCAAGTCCCAAATAGGCTATAAGATAATACAATAGTGTAACTAAAACTTGTATCAATATTATTGATTAAAAAATGGGAAATTCGCAGGAAGCAGTAAATCTCATATTCACCAAATAACTATAAAGAAGCACCCCAAAATAAATCCTTTAACATCAGGACCAGCAAAAAATGGCAAGAAGTAATCTTTTAGCCAAAGAAACTTGGAAGATGGGTAAGAAAGAACTCTCACTCAAATAAAAGGGGAATGCAATCCAATACAGGAAGCATCCTAGCAAGGCAGCAGCAAGCCTGACCTTAACAAACCAGCAGAAGACCCAGAGGCCCAATGCAGTGTAGCAGGCAAACACCAACACATGGACTAACCTACATGCCTCAACATAGCCAGGGAAATGGGAAGATTCCAGCTGAAGGAATTTCTACATGCTTCAGCATAGCTATGGGCAGCCTCAAGCAGCTAGACCTCCATGGGCTTCAGTATAGCCCCTAGGAAATTCAAAAACATGCCACTGATCTCAGCACATGGCATACACCAGCACTAGGACCCCAATTCAGTAGCTTGTAAGCTGGCAGACCCCTACAGCACCAGCCACCACCTACCTAATCCCTTCAGTGCAGCACCAGCCATGAGAGTTGTTCAATGGGCCTCAGGGCAACATCAGTGCAGCACTAGGTAAACACCCAGGCCTACAGTCACTAATACAAGAAGCCTGAGACAGTTCTCCTCACATCCATCACCCATCCCCTGCAGAGCTCAAATTTAAAAGAAAGGAAAAAGGTCAAAAAAATGAGCAAAAAACAAAAAAGAATCTGACTATAAAAATTTATTGTAGTGATAGAGAAGATCAAGAAGCAAACTCAGAAGACACAAATAATATAAACATGCTAAGGACAGAGCCCCAAACAAAAAGAGGAAGTGATCTCAAGCCCAGAAATAATTCATGGAAGAGTTCAAAAATGAGCTTAAAAATCATATAAGAGAAGTAGAATAAAAATTGGGAAAAGAAATGAAAATGATGCAAGAAAATTAAGGGGGAAAAGTGTCAACAGCTTGGAAAAAGAAAACAGCTACCTAAAAAGTACAATTGGTTAAATGGAAAAGGGAAGCACAAAAGCTAACCAAGAAAAATAACTCCTTAAAAGTTCAAATTGGGTAATTGGAAGTTAAAGATTCTATAAGCATCAAGAGTCAAACAAATTCAAAAGAATGAAAAAAAAATCAAGAAAATGTAAAATACCTCATTGGAAAAACAACTGCCTGGAAAATAGATGCAGGAGAAACAATGTCAGAATCGCTGAAAGTGATACATATCTGAAAGTCATAATGAAAAGGAGGATCTGGTCACCATCTTTCAAGGAATTATCAAGGAAAACTGCCTTGATATCCTGGAACTAGAGGGCAAAATAAGCATTGAAAGAATCCACTGATCACTTCAGGAAAGGGATCTCAAAACAAATACTCCAAAGAACATTATGGTCAAATTTTAGAACTATCAGGTGAAGGAAAAAAGGCTTCAAGTGGTCAGAAAGAAATAATTCCCATATTGGGGAACCAAAATCAAGATTATACATGACTTTGCAGCTGCAACGTTAAAGAATCTGAAGTCATAAAACGTGCTATTCTGGAAAACAAAGTAGGTAGAACTGAAACCATGAATCACCTACCCAGTGAAATTAAGCATAATACTTCAAGGGAAAAAATAAAATGGTCATTCAATGAAATAGAAAGATTTCAAGCTTTCATTAGGAGACCAGGACTAAACAACAACAACAACAACAACAACAACAAAACTTCTCATATATTAAGACCCAAGAGAAGGTTTAAAAGGGAAAAAAGGAAAAGAATAAATAAGGAGTTCACTGAAGCTGAACTGTCTACATCCCTATATGGAAAAATGATACCTGTAACTCTTAAAAATTGTATCAGTAACAGTACAGCTAGAAAAAATATACATAGACAGAGGGTACATGAGTATAAGGTAAATTTGAGGGGAATGAAAAAAAATGAGATGAGAAAGAGGAATACACTAAGCACAGAAAGAAGGGAGAGGTAGAATAATAATTTAATTATTATTAAATATTTTTATTAAGAATAATTTACTTCACATGAAGAGGTGAGAAAAGCCTATTTCAATGGATGGAAAGATGGAAGCGTGGGTGATGGACATTGCTTGAACCTTATTCTCATCAGTATTGCCTTAAAGATGGAATAATATACACAATTAGTTGAATATAGAAATTTACCTTAACTGAAAGGAAAGTAGGAGGGAAGAAGATTAAGTAAAGGAGAGGGCAGAATGACAGAAGGGAGGGCAGACTTGAGGAGGCAATAGATAAGAGCCAAAACAGTGTCAAAAAGGGAAAGGGTCAAAGGAGAGAGAGGACAAACAGGAGGGAAAATAGAAAGGAGGAAAATATGCAGTAATCATAACTGAATATGAATTGCACGAATGCTCCCATAAAACAGAAGCAGATAGCAAAATGAATTAAAAAACAAATACAAAAACAAATCAGAATATGTTGTTTACAAGAAAAAAAAACTTGAAGCACAGAGATACACATGAGGTAAAGGTAAGGGGCTAGAGCAGAATCTATTATGCTTCAACTGAAGTAAAAAAATAAAATAAAAAAAGAATGAGTAGCAATCCTGATCTTAGACAAAGCAAAAGCAAAAATAGATCTAATTAAAAGAGATAAGAAAGGAAACTACATCTTATTAAGAGGTATCATACGGAGTGAAAAAATATCAGTATGAATAAACATATATGAGGCAAATGGTATAACATTCAAATTCTTAAAAGAGAAGTTAAATAAGTTATAGAGTTATGACCAAACAAAACATAGAGAACATTATGAAATGTATAAAAAAAAGAAAAAAGATAATATTCATTATATTAAATCAAAAAGTTTTTGCACAAACAAATCCAATGCAACCAATATTAGAAGGAAAATAGAAAGTTGGGAAACAATCTTTACAGCAGCTATCTCTAATAAAGGCTTCATTTCTCAAAGATATAGACAACTGAGTCAAATTGATAAAAATACAAGCCATTCCCCAATTGACAAATTGTCAAAGGATAGAAACAGACAGTTTTCAAAGAAATCAAAGCTATCTAAAAGCATATGAGGAAGTGCTCTAATTTACATTTGATTAGAGAAACGCAAATTAAAACAATTCTGAAATACCACTTCACACCAATCAGATTGGCTAATATGACAAAAAAGGAAAATGATAAATATTGGAAAGGATGTGGGATAATTAGAACACTAATACACCATGGGTGGTGATGTGAACTGATCCAACAATATTGGAGAGCAATTTGAAATTATGACTAAAGGGTAACCAAACTGTGCATTTCCCACAAAGCCACTACTAGCTCTCTAGTTCAAAAATAACATAAAAAAGGATATTTTAAATATTTGTTTTATATATGTGTGTGTATATATATATATGCATGTATGTATGTGTACATATATGTATACAATATATATAATATAAAATAATTAATGTATTATATGTGTGTGTGTGTATATATATATATATACATATATATGTATGTATATACATACACACACCAAAAAAAATAATATAAAAAAGGAAAAGGCCCTACATGTGTGATTTATTTGTTTATATCTATATTTATATATAGCAGCCCTTTGTATAGTGGCAAAATATTGGAAATTGAGGGGATGTCCATCAGTTGGAGAATGGCTGGACAAGCTATGGTATATTAATGTAGTGGAATACAATTCTGCAATAAGATTCACCAATTTTAGAGAAGCCTGTTGTTCTGTTTAAAGGCTCAGAGTTCCTTTGGTTTCCACCTAAATATTTCTCTCTTTCATGTGTAAAGCACCATCTATCATGACAGAAACACTCGTTTTCTGTCAACAAGAAATATATAATATTGTCCAAGGCCCTTTTCAATCAGAAAAGAGTCAGGGGACAGAGGAAGCAGGGAGACAAATTATACTTATAACATTTTCTCTTTTGTATCTTTTGGAGAATCAACTCTTCAGTTTCTACTATATATGTGAGCCTACAAAAATAATTTTACCCCTTTGTGAATAATAATGCTTCTTTTTTTGGTGACTTTCAGATTATTCAATATGAATAGTCCACATCTCTTCTTAGAAGGCTGAATGGAAACAGTCTATGTGACTTTTTCCATGTCTTGAAAGTCTGATTTGAGCTTTAAAATTTAAAAATAAAATAAAAGCCCAGAATCTTAAATGATAGCTATGCTAAAGCATCCAGTTTCCAAATACAGTATCTTAATATGATATTTAAATATTGCCTTGGTATTCTCAAGTCTATATATGCATGACATACAATTTACACAGTAATCTAATCACCAGAGAATATTGATGACCAACCTGCCTTTCTTTTTTGCTTCATACTGCAAAGTTTGAGCCCTATCCCCTACCCCCACAGTTTGCCAACACACTGTCAGCTCTTAGGGATCAGCAGACATGTCCCAGCTTTCCCCCACTCCCCCTGTCTTTAAAGCACATAGTAGACAGAAAGGAAAGGGAAGAAAAATGGGCTTTTTGAAAATGATTAAATTTTGCATGAATCTAAAGCTCATTTCCTTTCTGGCTTTAGTGAATAAAAGGATATTTGCAAAATCTAGCAATATTCAATATCATTTTTTATCACAAACTTGGGGAGCCAACTCATTAGACATAAGCTTGGGTGGAAGACAGTTAAATATATGCCAAGCAGTAGAGAGTGTCCCTCATTCCTGAGGGGTAAGGCCCTTTTGTGATAAATAAATCAAAGTCCTATACAATTTCCTCACTTGATGCAGTATCTATCACCTGGATTTTGAAAATCCACATTTCTGTGCCACAAAAGAATATTATTCCTTCAGGATAGAAGATGGTTAACTATATACAACTGCAGCCAACTTACATAGAAGGCTTCAATCTGCTATGTCCTATTTGCTGTTACAAATAAAGTTTCTAGAGATCCCTTCCTCATGTCTCTGAGGCTGGACTGCCTTCGTGTCTAGTAATTAATTGATTGATTTGTCTTAATGTGTGCACAGTTCCTTCTTTCTATTCCAACTCATTTTATGCATTTATAACTTACTGCAGAAACAAGAGAGGAGGAAGATTGGAGTGACCCATTAGCTCTAAAGTGAGGAGACAAAGGCTCTGAAACTTTTTCCAGCTCTGAAACTTTCCAACTTTGGGACCCTGAACAAATTCTTTAACCTTTGAGCCTCAGTCTTCTCAGATGTCTATTGGGATAGTAAAAAGCCTTTATAAATCTCTAAGTGCTATAGAAATATAAACTATTAGTGGTAGGAAATTAGATGGAGTAGAACATTTTTTGGAAATCTGGTATTTGAAAATACAGAATTTCCTATCTGCCTGATATACAAGCACTCCAGGGACAAATGGACAGCTAGACATCTCTCACAGAGAAGCTCAGCAGGACTAAGAATCATGGCAAGACTGTATCATTTTCTAAGAATTCAAAATATACGTACACACACATAAAAGAAAAGAAGGTTAATATGTAGATAAAGGGCTGACCTCAGAGTTAGAAAGATCTGCATCCCTTATAACTTTCAATCTATGATAAATAATGGCTTATATGAGCATGTGATCAGCAGAGAGTTTTATTTATTTGTCTTTATGTTTTGTGGATGTAGAATGCAAAGGGAATAACAAAATTTCACTATATTAACTGCAGAGATTGGCAAACTGTCTCATTTTATATGGCCTGTGAGTTTAAAAAATATTTTTTTTACATTTTTAAATAAAGTTTTATTGTATTTAAAATGTAAAATTCACTCAGTTTGAGGGCTTTAGAAAAGCAGGCTACTGGCTGAAGGTAATTTGCTTACCTCTGGACTAAGAAATGGAAGGGTTATGAGGTTTAAAAATAGATGAAGAACACAGACTGATGAAATACCAAATCCTTAAATAATGAAATATAAAACTTGTAATAATACTTTCAGTGATTCTTAAAAAGATATTGTTACTTCATTTGACATGTAAAGACACTAAGGGGATTATCAAAGCTCACAAATACAGTAACTAATGGACATATGACCAAAAAAAGAAAAAAAAAGGATCTGTCAACTTATAACACAAAGTCTATCCATTATTACCTGGGTACAAATTGTCATTCCATATGTATGAACAGTTCACTGAAAGGACAGAGGTGAGTTGAGATGGTTGTATATTTAAAACATAATTGTTGTTTTTAGGGAATGACCTAAAAAATCATCCCAATATATTTTCCTTAACTAACCAAATTACATACTTAAAGTAACTACATGATTTAAGAAGATAAATAATATTCAGATGAAGTAATTGTATTTACATGTATAATGTGAGTATCCTGAGGAACTTAAACTAGATAAACTTTGGTAAACTCCATTTAGGCAGATGAGACCGGCAACTGTGATTTCATTGTTCTAGGGAAATCTGTGATCAAAGAATTACCAATGATTATTTGGCAAGCTGTCTGCAAATTACAGTCTTACAGAATTGCCTAAAAAATTGAGTGATTGTCTTACCCAGAGTCATGCAGTCAGTGTATGTCAGAGGTAAATCTTAAAACCAAATCTTCCTGTGTCAGGTTCTAATCTTTCTCGTCCAATCAAACTAACCAGATTATTGGTACATAATATCATTCTGACCACCAATATGGTCAAAGATACTGTCTTTGGCAAATGGAATGGAAAGAAGCATAATCTTTATTCTGAGTTGTAGACAAGATATGGATGAGGAATGGAATTCCCAATTTTCTAATTTCCTTTAAGAATTTTAATCAGAAGCTATTTGACTATGCCTGCTGGTTCTTGTGACTTGTTTTTAAACACACACACTCACACACACTTTAAGACTTAGAATTTCAGAGTTAGAAAGAACCTCAGGACTCAGAGGCCATCTAGACTAACTTTTCCAGAAGCAAAAATCTTTCCTATAAAATATTTTACAAATGATTGATTGCCCTTCAACTTCTAGTCATAAGTGCTAGTTCTACCTGTGGAAGAGAAGAGACACACAGAGAGAAACAGAAATG
>JAQQSU010011078.1:0-12261 GCA_028627135.1 Pseudochirops cupreus
GATGTGGTACCTCAAAGTTGTTTTGATTTGCATTTCTCGAATCAATAGTGATTTAGAGCATTTTTCCATATGCTTAAAGATATCTTTAATTTCTGCCTCAGAAAATTGCCTGTTCATATCCTTTGACCATTTATCAATTGGGGAACCTCCCAGCTCTTAATCTATGATTCCAAAGGGCTGGAAATGACTTTGCAGAGCACTTGAGCTAGATCTGGAAGAATGGGTAGGACTGGAACAGGAAGAGGTGAAGGTTCCACTGTTTTGGTGGGAGGAATTGTACGCGCTTGAAAAAGCCCATCCAAAGCCATGAGGCAAGATCTAAGTGGTGCACACACTGTATGAGATGAATCTAGAGTCATAACTCCATTGTATGTCTTCTTCTCTGTGTCTCTCCCACTCCAGCCAACCAAGTTCATGGTGGGGACTGAGCAAGGGATAGTGATCTCCTGCAACCGAAAAGCCAAGACCATGGCTGAGAAGATTATATGCACCTTCTCTGGGCACCATGGCCCCATCTATGCCTTGCAGAGAAATCCCTTCTACCCCAAGAATTTCCTGACTGTTGGTGACTGGACAGCACGTATCTGGTCTGAGGAAAGCAGGGAGTCATGTATCATGTGGACCAAGTAGGTGGATCTGAGGCAGGGAAGGGCTAGAGGGCAGAGAAAGAGTCTGGTAGGTTGGAGCTTTGGATCTCTCAACCATAATACACACTTCTGTGAAACTTGTAATCCTAGAATATTAGAGATGATCTAAATCCAAGAGTCCTTAACCTTTTCTGTGTGCCATGCACCCCCATTGTCTGGTAGAACCCATGGACTCCTTCTCAGAAAAATAATTTTCTTTCTTTTTTTTTTTATATTTTCTTTTTGCTTTTTGGAGGGGGGAAGGTAGGGCAATTGGGGTTAAGTGACTTGACCAAGGTCACACAGCTAGTTTTGTGTTAAGTGTCTGAGGCTGGATTTGAACTCAGGTCCTCCTAACTCTAGGGCTGGTACTCTATTCACTGTGCCACCTAGCCACCCCAGAAGAATAATTTTCAATAGAGAAACCAAAATACCTGGGATTACAAAGGAAACTGATTATATTGAAATATAGTTATCAAAACTTTTTTCTTAAGCTCATGGACCTCAGGTTAAGAACCCCTGATCTAGTCCAACCTGTTCATTTTATAGATTTTTTGTCCTGATCCTCCCCTTCCTATTGAGGTTTAGGAATGCTGGGGCCCCAAAATAGTAAAACGTGGGTGCTGTCCGAATGAATTCAACCTAAGCCTTCTTTCAGTCGAAGGAAAACAAAGTTTATTAAAGATCTGCCATATTGCATAGACTCTTAAGGAATCTAAGCATTTGTGACATGAATAAATAAGCAGGCCAGATTGAATCTGAGCACCTTATTGAAGGCCAGGATGTATCTTATATACAGAGAGACTGTGGAAGGGATCTAGGGTTGGCCAAGTAGTCTGGGGTGGCTGGAGGAGAGGTCTGGGGAGGATCTTGATGAGAGGTTGGGGTGACTAGAGGTCAGATGCCAGGAACCAAGGTCTTAGGATCAAGGGTAGTACGTAGGGGGAGGCAATTCAGAGGTATGAGATAATGAAGGCCTGGGCTAGGTTAAAGGTAACAGAGAATTGGGCATAGTGATAATGAAAGGCCAGTTGAGGAGATCATAGCCTCAGGCTGAATGCCAGATCCAGTGGGAAGATTCAAGGAGAGTTCAAGGTGGTTTCCAGAGCCTGTAGACAAATGGGACCCAAATTCTTTGGGGTAAGGGGCAAAGGTCTTGGCTTGGGCCTGTACCCCATCATTCCTACATCCAATCCTCTCTCCAAACCATCCCATAGCATCAAGAAAGGGGTGTTGGGAAGGGAATACTATCCAGAATTCACCTATGTCACTGGTCCTCCTTGAAAATGAAAGATGTAGAGGAATCAGAATAATATTGTTATAAACATGCTTAGTCTAGGAATAAATAATATTCATTGGAAAACCAGAAAGGTTTTCATTACATTTATCTTACATTTATTCCTTCTGAATAAATGGGTAGCTCCCTTAATGGAGTACCCTGACTCAGACAAATGTGAGCCCTTTTATACTGCTTCCATTAGAATTTCCCACCTTGTTCTCCATTGGCTAGGGTAACCTTCTGAACTGCCTATGTCATGCTCTGTATGGGGTGACTGAAAACTTCTCAGGTAGTTTGGGGTTGTTCCCTCTTCCTCTTCCATTGCTGCTTTCAGTCAGCAGCAGGCCTCTTCGGGAATCTTTCAACCCCCACTTTCATTTCTTTTGTCTGCTTTCCCCACCTCTGCGGGCCCCTCCTCCCGGGCAGTGGGAGTCAGGGACAGCCCAGGCTCACTCTTCCTCCCTTGCTTGGGACCCTTTACCCCCTTTCCCTTGCTGTCAATCAGCATCCTTTTCTTTGTAAACTTATTTCTCAGCCACTGAGAGATAGTGGCAGACTTCCCTGTGACTTCCCATTGGGGGAAGATTTTGGTGCTGAGACTTAAGTCTGCCTCTCACCCAAAGAGAGAGGAGACAATCAGGAAGGGGACTTGACTGCATTAGGGTATAAATTTTTGCACTGTCTTTTGTAACACGCCTCTCCTCCATGATGAGTCATGGGGAAGACTACCCTCTTCTCCCAGGGAAGAGAATAAACTCCTATTCTTATCCTAAGAGATCTCTGTGTTTGTTGTTTTATTAAATTAAGGAGGAGAGTTATTTTTCATCCCAAACACTCCCCTCACATAGCTTAGGAAGCAAACAAGCCTCTAGCCCCCTACCTGATCAGAAGCCTGGCCCTGCTAGATCATAGCTCTGATTAGGACCAGTCACCTTTGACTCACATTCTGCTATCAAAGAAATTCCTCCCATCATTTCCCACAATATTGAACCACTTTAAAAAAATAACTAATTCCAAATCAGTGTACTACTACTTGGTAGCTCCAAAGTATCCAGGGTGAGCATTTTTATCAATTTTTCCTCTTTCCTTTTCTTTCTCTCTCCCCATATTTTTGAAAATTATGGCAATGTTGCTATTTCCTCCCTCCTTCTCTTCCCCCTCCCTTTCTCCCTTCTCATCTTCCCCCTCAGTCCACTCAGGAAGTCATACTCTTATATGTGGGTGCTCTGTCCAAAGGAATATAAATTTTGATTGCTTATACTTTGCAAGATTTCTTGGAGTTTGGGGAATAGATTTTCCCCCCCTCACACACACACACACACACACACACTTATTTATTCTATCATTGTTGTTGTTTTTTTCTGAAAACTACAACAATTAACTCTTTTATTTCATGTAGTTTTCATTTATGATTTCTAGAAATACAGCTCGGAAAAACCAGGTTTTGATAAAGCTGTTTGGGATTCAGATGGAGCTACTTGAATATGCTTTTAAACCCCAATCACTCTGTCTCTTACTGATTGCCAATAATAGGTCCCAGCCCAAGCCTGGCTTGCTCATTATTTGGATTTTGATGGCTCAGAAGGGAATGTAAATAGCAATTGTTTCTGTTCTGGACAGAAACTCTGAGGGTCTTTCCCTCTCAGAATGATTCTTTTGTGAAAGCAAACTAGGTCATTTTTTGCTTCAATTCTTGCCTAGCCTTTAATCACTGAATGGGTGTTGTCTCAGACAGATGGAGACCTGGGAAAGACCTTAGCTTAAAAAGGCCAGGCTCTCCCACTGCATTGGGGTCTTCATCAGTCATCCAGAAGTATGTCTTGCCATTTTATGCCCAATGACTCTGGAGGAGAGAGTGAATAAGGCTGATTACTTTGCACAGTCCTGCCCCACTTAAATCAAATTAGCTTTCAAGTCATAACATCACCCTCCTGATGTCATTGGTCTTCTTTGAGAACAAAGGACAAACAACAATCCATTTATTTTCTTTTCCAATTTCCTGGCAGTACAGAGAGGGAAAGGGTTATCTTCGCTGTGATCTCTCACATCTTTCCATTTCTTCACTCTGTAGTATCACCCCATCCAAAAGGAGAAACAGTATTTTTTGGACATAACCAATGTGGGAAATTTGTTTTGCTTGATTGCATATATATTTTTTTTACAAGGACTTTGTTTTTATTTTATTTTTTTTAGTGGCGCTAGAGAAGATGGGAAGGAGAAAAAAATTAGATTTTTGTTCATTAAATAAATTTAACTTTAAAGGAATACTTTTTTTAAGTGTTTAATTGAGTAAAATTGATTTTAAAAATTGTCATTTATTACAGCAAATTCCATGGGGCAATCCAGGTTCTTTCAACATTGTCTCAATTATTTATTAAGCCTCAACAACGTGGTAGAGGAATGGTTTTGGAAACAAAGGGCTAGCTCCCAATTTCAGCCCTCCCTCTTACTAGCTGTGGGACCTTGGGCAAGTCATTTAACTTCTTTATCTGTTGGGTTGAGACTAGATAATTTCTAAGATCCCTTCTCTCTCTCTGCCCTCCCTTCTTTCCCTCTCTCTGTCTCTCTCTGTCTCTTCCTTTCTCCTTTTCTCTTTCTCTCTTTATCCCTCTCTTCCTCTTCCTCTTCCTCTTCCTCTCTCTCCTTTATATTTTTGACACAAAACCCCCCAAATGAGGTCACAAAGAGTCAAACACAACTGAAAAAAAATGACCGAACAGCAGCAAGGGTGCTTTCAGTGCTAATAGTCTGTGAATCTGTGAACTCTGTTTCCTACTATATTCATCTGATGAACCGGCCAGTCAGTACTCACGTTCATGTTGTTACAAGATGATGGAAGTAACGGCAGGAAAACTTGTGATTTTAAGAATGAAGACATTCCACATGGATCACGAATCTAGAGTCAGAAAGGCTGTCAGAGGCCACCTTGTCCAAGCTCCTAATTTTTCCAGATGAGTAAACTGAGGCCTGGGGAAGTTAAGTGACCTGTCCATCCATGTCCCCCATAGAGGCACCAGTACTAGATGAAAAAGGGAGAATGGTGAGCTCAGGCTGCCATAGTTAAGGTGATAAATGCCCTTGGACCAAAGCTTCTTGCACTCTGAAGAATGCTGTAAACCTCCCTGAAATCAATTGTTGGTCACTCAGTCAGTCAGGAATCATTCATTTAGCTCTTCTTTTATGCCATTCTTATTGTTGTCGGTCAGTTATTTTCCAACTCTCCATTTGGGGTTTTATTGGCAAAGAATGGTTGGCCATTTTCTTCTCCAGTTCATTTGACATATGAGTAAGCTGGGGCAAAGAGGGTTAAGTGACTTGCCCAGGGACACACAGGTAGGAAGTATCTGAGGCTGGATTTGAACTCAGGTCTTCCTGATTTTAGGCCCAGAGCTCTACCCATTGTACCACCTTTATGATAGGGACTGTGCTAATCAATGGGGATAGAAAGACAGACACAAGTAGCCCCTGCCCTCAAGGGCCCTACATTCTAATGGTGGAGACGACATGTAAATAACTGTATACACATACAAGAACTATGCAGTGTCAGTGGAAGGTGTGACCCTGTACCGTAACAGGTTAGAGAGTGCTAGAGTTGGAGTTCCAGTCTTGCCACAGATATTCCCTTTGTTGTGTGACCTCTCAGGCTTGGTTTCCTCATCTGTAAAATGGGGATGATAACAGAATCTACTTCACTAGGTAGTGGGGGGATCCAATGAGATAAGATTCCTAAAGCGTTATATACCTGCAAGCTATTATTATTATTGTGTTATTACGCCAACCCCGCCCTTCGTGGCATCTCGAGGCCAAGAAGCATCCACAGGGCTGCATCAGCTAGATGGGGGGTAGGGAACCTGCAGCCCCGAGGCCACATGTGGCCTTCTTGGTCCTCAAGTGCGGCCCTTTGACTGAATCCAAACACTTCCCCACCCCTGAGCTAGTCCAGTGCACTTGCCTACTCTGTGCTTCCTCAGTCACCAGGGAGCCCCCTTCCTGAGCTGAGTGCCTGCTGCTGCTTCCAGATTAACCTGACTCAGAAACAGGCAATATTCATTAGGCCAGTAAGAAGTCCACCTTTTTTTTTCCGGTTCTTCCACTTTTGTTCTGGGCAGCTTGATGAGCAGATAAATCAGCAAATTTGCTATTACTAATTAACAAGATGTGAGTTCCATCTAAGGGGGGAAGCCATGTTTATCACACATCATCCATCATCCCCAACAGGAGCTCACAGATCGATCAACCCATGGCCAGACATGGGTGCCAGTAAGTCTGTCCCCAGTCTGAGTACACTGATTATTCCCTCCCCCTCTAGATGATCTTGTGTGATATTTCTAAGGGGGAACAATAAGCCTGGAGCTGGGGAAAGGTGACTCTTCTCTGTCTTCTCTCAGAAGCTAGGGGAGATCTGGGTCCTAGGAAATTTGTTGTTGTTTGTCCTTCCCAAAGAGCTTCTCAAAGAGGACCATGACATCATGGAGGTGATTGGATTCAAGTGAGGGAGGGCTGTGCAAAGTCACCAGCCTCACTTTCTCCTTCAGAACCATCTGGGTCCAGTAGCAAGATACAGCTCAGGACAACTGGAGATTGTCTGGGATGCAAGGAAATTTAGACCTTAGCATAAAAGCCAAGGGCAGCTTAAGCAGTGCAGTAGAAAGAACACCCAGACTAAAGTTGGGAAGACCTGAGTTCAAATCCAGCTTCAGCAACTTACTAGCTGTGTGACCCTGGGAAAGTCACTTAACCCTTTTTGCCTCATTTTCCTCATCTGTCAAATGAACTGGAAAAGGAAATGGGAAACCATTCCAATAACTTTGCCAAGAAAATCCCAAATGGGGTCACAAAGAATCAGACACACCTGATACAACTCAACAACAACAAAGACGACAAATCAAAGCCAACTCAGCAAGTATTATTAAAGCATCTGTTATATGCCAGGTACTGTTCTAAGCACCAGGCATATAAAGAAAGACAAAAATAACTCCTGAGCCCAAGAAACTCACAGTTTAAGGGGGAGACAACATGCAGACAAGACAAGCAAGATATATACTGGATAAACTGGAGATAACCTCAGAGAGAAGGCACCAAGATTTATGAAGCTTCCTGCAGAAGGTGAGATTTACCTGAGACCTGAAAGAAGCCCATGAGACTAGGAGGTGGAGGAGAGGAGGGAGGGGATTACAGATTGGGGTAGGGAGGCAGAAAGACAACCAGAGAAAATGTCCAGAGTCAGGAGATTTCATGTTTTATTTAAGCAATAGCAAGGAGGCCAGAATCACTGGATTATAGAATACATAGATACAATATAGACGTCAGGATCTTTTCAAGCGAACTCATAATCAATAATATAATTGATATCCTCACTGGACTAGCGTCTTGGGTGTGAGGGCTTCTGAGCTCTTTTCAGGGCATCCACTTTGGTGTCCACCAGTTACCCAACACTTACCTGTGGTTCCAAGAAGATATAGCATCAGCAGTGGCCACACACCAGTAAGAGCATCCCAGCACATGGGCTAAACCAGGCTGAAGGCAACCAGTAGGCCTCAAACACTTCAGTGAGTTAGCGTGATGTCTACCCCAAACATGTGAAGATTTTCGCTGGTAGAATGGGTGGATGAGAACAATCTGTTCCAACAGCCATGAAGGTGGCTGAAGCAGGCACTGTGGAACACCTAGAACTTGGTCAGACATGGAAGGTCATGACCAAGGTCACCTACTACATCCTTCTAGGCCATTGCCAGTCATCTTGACTTTTGTCCCGCCTCTGGACTTCAATGACTCTGGAAGACAATGAGGCTAACAGCTTTGTACAACTCTGCCTCACTTAAATCCAATTCATTCACAAGTCAAGACATCACCCTGTGATTTCATTGGTTCTCTTTGAAAATGGATGAGAAACACCAAAATCCTACACAGCATTGGTGACTCTCTTGTGTTTGATTTCTCAGTTGAGTCTCCATTTCTCGCTCTCTGAATCCCTCTTTATCAAACACCCTGACCCTAGCTTTATGACTTGCACCTGAATCAGTAGGTCTGGAACAAGTGGCTGGTAAGACCTGTCAAGGTTATATATCACTTTAAGGATGGCAGAGTGTGAGCTCATCATCCTTCCTTTTCTCATAGTACAGATTCCCCTGTGGGGGACATGTATGGACAAATTGTATTTCATCATCCCAGGGTAATACTCCTATAAAGTTGTCTGGGAGCGGTGGCAGAATGGGCTGGCAGGCTGGCACAAAGTACACCTTTTGAGGGTCTTCAAACTTGGGTCTTCAGAAGGTCTCCCTTGAACTAGTAGCTCCAGAAGTCAAATCTACTAAAAGAAAAAAAAAAGACCCACAGAATCTATCTCTGATTGTATTTCTGGGTCCAATGCAGGAGTCTGAGATTGTAATAGGGTAGTCCAGACCATATGGGCTCCTTAAAGATGGAGGTGCTATACTTCAAAGGTTATCTTGGAGGTTAGCTCTTTCCAGACATTACAGTTTTACTCTGTTGTGGACAATTTCGTGAAATAAATATGGAAAGTAGCAAATGGTGCTGAAAAAGGTCTGAGAAAATTCTGCCCCTGGAGTGGAAATCATCATAGATTTAGAGCTAAAAGTTATCCATTCCAACAGTTTTATTTTGCAGATGAGAAAACTGAGGCCAGTGAGGTTAAGTTACTTATCCAAGGTAACACAGGTAATCAATAGCAGAGCCAGAATTAGAACCTAGATCCTCTGACTTCAAATTCAGTCCTTTTCCCAGTGTACTATGCTGTCTAGTGATGTTAGAAGTATCTGCTTTGAAAAACCTAGAAAGACTTACATGAATCCATGCAAAGTGAAGTGAGCAGAACCAGAAGAATATTGTGCAGTTCTGAAGGACTAATAGGCACAGCTAGGTGGCACAGTGAATAGAGCACTGGCTCTGAAGTCAGGAGGACCTGAGTTCAAATTTGACCTCAGATACTTGACACTTAATTAGTTGCGTGACCTTGGGCAAGTCACTTAACCCCAATTGCCTTGCTTCCCCCCCCTAAAAAAACAACAAACAAACAAAAGGACTAACAATGAAAAATGCTGCCTGCTTCCAGAGAAAGGACCAATGGAGATCAAATCATATTATTTTTCACTTTCTTTTTTTTTGTGGGTTTTTTTTGGTCTATATCTTCTTTCACAACATGACAAATACAGAAATATATTTTGCATGCTTGTACATGTATAATCTATAACAAACTGCTTGCTCTCTAAGGGAAGGGAGAGGGGAGAGAGGGAGAGAATTTGGAACTCAAAAACTTTTCAAATGAATGCTGAAAATTGTTTTTACATGTAATTGGGAAAAAAGGTATTAAAAAAAAGAAGTATCTGTTTCCACTCTAAGAGGATGTTAGGGGGACAGAAAACAACCGTGATGGGTTGGACTGGAAGTCCAACTGGAAGAAGCTATAGCTTCTCAGAGCCACAGAGAGACAGAGGTCTGAATCTGAGTCTGATAAAGGAAATCCAATGAATGTGAGCCAGAAACCAGAAATAAGGAAATTCAGATGTGGTGGAGGGCTTCCTAGTGCTAAATGCCTCCAGGCCTGCCAGCAGGTTTGCTGTGGTGGAGAAAGGAGGGCTGTGTAACAGTTCAGTTTTTTGGATCTGATTGAGTAGTCAGACCCAGAATGGGGATTAATGATTGGTGTCAACCTAAACGGGGTACTTTAGTGCCTGTCAAAGGGATCTATCCTTGGTCCTGTCCTGTTCAATATATTTATTGTCAATAAAGACATAAGTGCTATGCTGATCAAAATTCCTGGGGACAGAAAGTTGGCAAAGGATAGCTAATATTGTCAAAGACAGAATCTTCAAGATCCAAAGAGATCCTGACAACAGGAAGGAAGGACTAAACCAGACGAGACAAAACTCAATGATGATAAACATAAAAGGCAGCCAGATGCTATGAAGGATAGAGTTCAGGTGTGGAGACAGGAAGACTTTCTGAGTTCAAAGCTGGCCTGAGACTAAATGTGTGGCTGTGGGTAAGTCACTGTCCTGTTTGCTTCAGTTTCCTCATCTGGAAGGAAATGGCAAATCACTCCAGTATCTTTGCCAAGAAAACTCCACATGGTGTCATGAAGAGTTGAACATGACTGGAAAATGACCGAACAACAAGATGGATTCAAGAAAATTAAACACTCAAGTTAAGGGTAGGACAAGTAATGTGACAGAATCTGTACTTGAACCCGTTTTTTCTCATTCTAGGTGTAAACCATTTTCCTTTATGCCACGTTTCTGCAGTATGGTGCCAGAAGAGATTTTTTGTTGTTCAGTTACATCCAACTGTTTGTGATGCCATTTGGGGTTTTCTTGGCAAAGATATTGGAGTGGTTTACCATTAACCTTTTCTAGTGTGTCCCCATTTTACAGATGAGGAACTGAGATAAATAAGGGTTAAATTACTTGCCTACCATCACATAGCTAGTAAGTGTCTGAGACTGGATTTGAACTCACATCTGGGCCCAGTGCTCTATCCACTGCACCCCCTAGCTGCCTAGGTTTTTGGATCATCCAGGGACATAAGATTGAAAGCAGAATTCTGCTGGAAGCAATCAATGTCTTTAAAACAAACAAACAAAAAAACTTGAATCCTGAAATGATCATGTAATTTTTTACAGATACCACATGGCTTACATAACTGATGGAGCCTGGAGCCCACAGAGACCAGCTGTTTTCTTCACAACTAAAATGGATGGAACCTTGGATATCTGGGACTTTGTATTCAAACAAAGCGACCCTGCCCTCAGCCTCAAGGTTGTGTCCTTATCCTTACAGACAGCTTTCTCATATAGCTTCCTTCTCATTTAAACTGGGACTTCGAAGGAAGGGAATATGTGTGTATGTGTTTATATCAGAAGGAAACAGATCTTTTGTGTATGAGTGACTCTTGGGGTGTGTGTGTGTGTGTGTGTGTGTGTGTGTGTGTGTGTGTGTGTGTGTGTGAATAAATGTGTAATTGTGCAAAATACTTTACTATATGTCAATGTGAAAGACTGGGGTTTTATTGCAGAACTCAAGAGAGAATGCTGATTTTAGTTTTCTCTTTATAACCCTAACACCTAATACGTGCCTGTCATCACATAGGCAATTGCTCCATTGACAAGCATTTATTAAGTGTGTACTCAGTGCTAAGTACCATAAAAGGTCCTGGGGATACCAAAATAAAAAAGAAAATAGTTCCTGCCTTCAGGGAGTTTACGTTCTACTGGGCATTACTTATAAGTATCACCAGTTCAATTGTCCAAACATTTATTTAGCTTACTACGTACAAGCTGGGCAATAGGTGGTGCAGTAGAGCCCAAATGTGTTACAAACAGTTAGACACAACAGAACAATAAAAAAAACTTCTTTTGGCACTATGCTGCAGAAACATGGGGTAAAGGAAATCGATTTACACCTAAAATCAGGAAAACTGGACTTGGAATCAAGAAGACTTATTTTCCTGAGTTCAAATTCGACCTCAGAAACATTCTAGCCTGTGTGATTCTAGACAAGTCACTTAACCCTGTTTGCCTCGATTTCCTTATCTGTAAAATGAACTGGAGGAAATGGCAAACCGCTTTAGCATCTTTGCCAAGAAAACCCCAAATGGAGTCACAAAGAGTCAGACACAACTGAATTACACACAAGCTACTCTTTTAGTTGCTAGGAAAAGGAAAGCCAAAATAAAGAAATATTTCCTGCCCTCAAGGCACTGTCCTTCCACTGGGGTCAAACATGCTGATAAATACTATACAATTAATTTGAGGAAGGGAGTATCAGTAACTGGGAGGACTGGGGGAAGAGGAGAGGAAACAGAATTAGAGAAAGGCTTTATGAAGAAGGTGGTTCCTGATGTGAGCTTTGAAGGAAGTTAGAGATTCCCAGAGTTATGCGTGAGGAGGAAGAGGATTCCAGGCTTAAGGTGACTGACTGGTGTGTCTGAGGACAGCCTGCATATAGAGCTAGGAACTAGAACTCAACTAAGAGCAGCTCATCTGATTTATATGAATTAACAAGTAGGTAAAATAAATCTAATAACGTGGAAGGAAACCAGACTATGGAAGGCTAGCATAGGAATTTTTTGAACCAAACTATCAATCAATCAATCAATCATTCAACAAGATTTATTAAACCCTTCCTGTATTCCAGGCACTGGGCTAAGTCCTGAGGATACGCAAAAACGCAAAAACATTGTGTACATGTGGAGATATGTAAATAAATAGGTTCAGACAAGGTTGACCCAGAGGAGATGGGCAGTTGTCTGAGGGGGAACATCCTGGTAGCAGGGCAAGGGGGTGGGCAGACAGAGTTCTTGCATAAGATGGGGTTTGAGCAGAGTCATGGAGGAAGCCAG
>JAQQSU010011079.1:0-12259 GCA_028627135.1 Pseudochirops cupreus
ATTTAATCAGACTCTCTCAGTGTGCTCACTATGGAGAGGTTCTGTGTAATTTCACATGTTCAGCCTGTATTTGATTGCCTGTCCTTCCAGTGGGGATGGGTGGTGAGGGAGGAGGAGAAAGAATCTGGAATCTGGAGTTCCATAATCAAATGTTATGAATGTGGATCTATCTATCTATATGCAATTATTATTATTATTATTGACTACATCCAACTGGAACTCAAGACACACAGGCACTGCAGTTGGGAGATCCATCCTGCCCTACCAAAAAGTGACATAGGAGAGAATAGACTGGGGGAGGGGGGACACACTGGGATGGCTGTTTTGGGGTGGTAGGCGGGGGAGAGACGGGGAGAAAATATGTAACTCAAAATCTTGTGGAAATGAATGATGCAAACTATAATAAAATTTAAAAAAAAACAAATATTTTGGTATATATGGACATTTCTTTCTGTCTTTGACTAACTTTTGAGGTACATGCCCAGATATGAGATCTCTGGATCAAAGGGTATTGAGAGTTTTCTTGTGTTATCCCAAATTATTTTCTAGAATGGTTGGACTAAGTCACAGTGGATTTAGTGTATTCGCCTTCCCCAAACCCCTCTGATATGGTTGATTTCTGACTTTTTGCCATCTTTTCCTGTATGCTTGGTCAGAGGTTGAAATTCAGGAGTGATTTGAAGCAATCTTTTACATGGTTGTGTGGACATATATCTATAGCATATGCAAATGACAATCGTATTATTTGAATTTCTGGGATAATCCCAATTTCAAGTATCTGAAATGTATCTTTAAAAATCTTCTTCTAAAACTAAATATTTTACTGAGATTTTTTGTTTTTATGTAACCTAAATTTGTTCCTGTAGTCCTCTCATTGCCCCCTCCCCCTCATTTTCAAAGAAAAAAATATGGAAAAGAAGAAGAGAAAAAGTAATCAACAAAAGAGATATAAACATTGAAAAAATATATAGTATTCTACGCCTCCAAACTCTGCAAAGGAATGGGGGTGGGGGAGTGCTTTGCTATCTTTTTTGTCACGTTTGCCCTTTCTAATTCTACCATATCTTGCTTAAAGTCTCAGGGAGGAGGGAGGTGACGGAAGGAGAGAGAAAATTTGGAACTCAAAAAGTTTTTAAAATTTTTTTTTTTGCTTTTTGGAGGGGGAAGAGCAGGGCAATTGGGTTTAAGTGACTTGCCCAAGATCACACAGCTAGTAAGTGTTAAGTGTCTGAGGCTGGATTTGAACTCAGGTCCTCCTGACTCCAGGGCTGGCGCTCTATTCGCTGGGCCTAAAAACATTATCTTTACGTGTAACTAGGGGAAAACATTATTAATTTTACTAATCCACTTTTAATTATTTGTAGTGGTTGTTCCTTCCATTTACATTATTATCACTGTGGTTGTTTTTTTCCTGTCTCTCCCTAGTTCACTTTGCATCAGTACATATAAGTCTTTCCATGTTCTTCTCTATTTATCATGTTCAATGCTTCTTACCGCACACTCATATTTCATTACAGCTAAATCCTGAATGGGGTGAATAATGAATTCCTATAAAGTGATCCCACAATTCAAATTCACGCTACATGTTTCCATTGGGCCAAAAGCAATAAAGATATTTTGCATAATTATAACTTTTGACAGTGTGAATTTGAATACATGCTACCCCTTCAGGGGATTCATCATTTGTACTAATCGAGACCTGGCTATACCATCATGTTCCACAATTAGTAATAAAGGATATTTTAAATAAGGCTTTGTAAAATAAATGACTCTTGTTAAATCATGTGTCCTGATTTTGGATGTTTCATCATATTCATTGTATCTTGCATAATAGTAATATTCCATCATATTCATTGGTCATTGTTGATAGCAAAGTGTACTTTTAATAAGGCCTTGCAAGATAAATGACCTTTGTTAGACCCTGTGTCCCACTTTGAGGTGAAGAAAAAAAAAGGTTACTAATTGCAGGTGACCTAACGTGGACTCAAGACCTCAGGAAAGACATCATCTTGTTATTTATGAAGACAGTGCTCTGTAAACCTTATGAATCTACATAATGTAAGTTCTTGATGCTGTTATTATTAGTGAAGAGTGAAACAGGTAAAAGTCAGAAGTGTGATACCTTCTCCAACAGTGATAGACCAGAGCAACCTTGCTATTATGGATCCTACTGTGTGTCTAAGAACTCAGAGGCAATCAGGAGACAGACCATTGGCAGTAGAAAAAAAAAATTCTTCAATACTTTCTTTGGAGATCTTTAATGATAATGTTAGGGTTGCTCCTTTTACCGACCAAGATTCTACCTTCACCATCCCTTACTTGTTTGCCTTAGTTTCTCTGGTCAAAAACAAAAACAAAATGCTCATCTGTTGAGGGGCCTTCTGGAAAGTCTCCTCACACTTTGGTAAGCTAATCCTTCATATTTCCATACTAGCCATGCTATGAAAGAAACCTTCCCTTCCACTCCCGGCAAAAAAAAAAAAAAAAAAAAAAGCCAAGAAAAATAAAGTTAAAAAAAGTGTGCTTCGATCTCCATTTAGATTCCATCAGTTCTTTCTCTGGAGGTGGATAATAACATTTTTCATCATAAGTCCTTCACAGTTGTCTTGGATAATTGCATTGCTGAAAATAGCTGTCATTCACAATTGATATTCATATAATATTAATATTATCGTGTACAGTATTCTTCTGGTTCTGCTCACTTCATTTTGCATCAGTTCATATAAGTCTCCAGGTTTTTCTGAACTCTTCTACTCATAATTTCTTTTTTTTTAAATAGTATTTTGTTTTTCCAATTAAATGTAAAGGCAATTTTTAATGGTCATTTTAAAATAAAATTTTGAGTTTCAAATTTTCTCCCTCCCTCCCTTCTACTTTCCTCCCCTTTCCTAAGACAGTAAGCAATTTAATAGAGGTTATATATTTGTAATCATGTAAAACATGTTTCCATATTAGTCATTCTGTGAATGAAGAAATAGAACAAAATGAAAAAAAAAACCATGGGAAAATAATGAAAGTGAAAATAGTATGCTTCCATCTGCATTCAGACTCCATCAGTTCTTTCTCTGGATGTGGAGAGCATTTTCCATCATGAGTCTTTTGGAATTGTCTTGGATCATTGTATTGCTGAGAGGAGCTAACTCAATCTTAGTTGATCACCACACAATGTTGCTATCTGTGTACAATGTTCTTCTGGTTCTGCTCATTCCATTCAACATCAGTTCATGTAAGTCCAGGTTTTTCTGAAATATGCCTGCTCATTATTTCTTATAGCACAGAAGTATTGCACTACATTCTTATACCACAACTTGTTCAGCCATTCTCCAATTGATGGACATTCCTGCAATTTCCAATTTTTTGCCACCACAAAAGAGTTGCTAGAAACATTTTTGTGCATGTGGGTCCTTGTCTCTTTTTTTATCATCTCTTTGGAATAAAGATTTAGTATACACAAGTTTATAGCCTTTTGGGCATAGTTTCAAATTGCTCTCCAGAATGGTTGAACCAGTTCACATCTCCACTAACAGTGCATTAATGTCCCAATTTTCCCACATCCCTTCCAACATTTGTTGCTTCTCTTTTCTGTCATATTAATCAATTTGTTAGTATGAGGTGATAACTCAGAGTTGTCTTAATGTGCATTTCTCTAATCATTAGTGATTTAGAGCAAGATTTCACTTTTGGGAGCTAATATTGTATAAATATATGTAGTACTAAACTTCTAGCCCATTTCCTGAAACTAGAAATTTTTCTTCACACACAAGTAAAATTAATTTTTATTTTCTCTTTAGAATCATTTTCTCTTCACTATTTCAGGGAAACTGATTATTATTATTATACCACTTTTTCAAAAAGCAGCATCTGGTTTCATTGCATACACTAAGTTGAGCAATCAAAGGAGACAATCCAGTTGATCACACAGGTGCAGAGAGAATATTTGCTACACAGTGGAGGGAGAAAAGCAAAGCCTTGTCAGTGTTTATGGGTGGTATCTTTTTGTGTTTAGCTGAAGGATCTTCCATAGTGGTGATAGGAATGATAGCTATGGAGCTATGATTTCATTGCTGTTAGCATTCCCTTCAATGGTGCAGCTCACAATTCATCTATGACGGCACATTCTGTGTTACTCTTATCTATCTCTTCCTATTGGTTTGCTGTAGGCCAGTTGGTGTGTTGAGAAATGGTTAGCAACTGGTTCTCCAGTTTGAACACTTTTATGTTTAATATGCATTGTTATTATTTTCTCCATGACTTTCTTAAATCTAGACAATAAGCAAAAAAATAAATCAAGCCCTTAATAGTATTTTATTTTTTCTAATTACATGTAAAGATAGCTTTCAACGTTCATTTTTGAGTTCCAAAATTTTCTCCCTCTCCTTTCTCATTCCCCTCCTCAAGACAGCAAGTAATCTAATATATGTTATACATGTACAATCACGTCAAACATATTTCAACATTAGTCATGTTGGGAAAGAAGAATCAGAACAAAAGGGGAAAATGACAAGAAGGAAAAAACAAACAAAAAGTGAAAATACTATGCTTTTATCTGCATTCAGACTCCATAGATCTTTCTCTGGATATAGATATCATTTTCCATCACAAGTCTTTTGGATTTGTCTTGGGTCATTGTATGGCTGAGAAGAGCTAAATCTATCATAGTTGATCATCATACAATATTGCTGTTACTTTGTACAATATTCTCCTGGTTCTGCTCTCTTCACTCTGCATCAATTCATGTAAGTCTTTCCAGGTTTTCCTGAAATCTGTCTGCTCATCATTTCTTATACCATAGTAGTATTTTATTACATTCATATACCACAACTAGTTCAACCATTCCCCAATCGATGGGCATCCCCTCAATTTTCAATTTTTTTGCCACCAAAAAAAAAAAACAACCCGAACTACTATAAATATTTTTTTGTGCATGGGGGTCCTTCCTCCCCTTTTTTCTTTTTTACTAACATATACTCTTGACAATATTATTATATCTTCTTGACATCTCAAGGATTCCAAAGGGATGCCCCAAATGTACATTGGTTATTCATTATATTTACTATATCAAAGTTGCTTGTCTTTTCAATATTATTATTATATAAATTGTTTTCCTAATTCTGCTCACTTCTCTACATCAAATCATATACTCTTCCCAAGTTTCTCTGAAACCATCACTTTCTATGATGCAATATTGCATTATATTAATATATTAATATTACTGTATGATAATTAGTTCAGCCATTCTCTAGTTGATGTGTATTCCTTTAGTTCCTATTTGACCCTACCAAAAAATTATACCCCAAAACAACAACTACAAAAGTTTGTGTACATCCGGATCTTTTTCTTATTTCTTTGATGTCTTTTGGGTTGAAGACCAGCTAGGTCAATACGCATAGTTTGTTGACTTTGGTGGCATTATTCCAAATTGTTTTCTAATGGCTGGAGTTTTTAACTGCTTCATCAATAATATATTAGTATGCCTATTTTCCTATAAACTACCCAATAATTTTCCTTTTCCTTCTTGTCATCTTTGTGTAACTCCATGCATGAGCAGCTTCCCAAAAGAATGCTACTGTGAACAGCTTTTAAGGTTCTGATTATGTAGTATAGCGAACACTTCATTTATTCCATAACAAATCAAGGCAAACATTCACAACAAATCACAATATAATATTCACAACATTACATCTTACCACAGAAAATCACAATATAGCATTCACAACAGCTTAACATTAGAATGGACACATAGTTTTCACCAAAGTGCTCACAGTATTTAGAACAAAGAACAAAAGAATAATCATCTGATATCCCTAAGGAGGTTTGCCTCCTCACTCTGTCATTCAGTCATCTCACAATACAATAATCAATCTTCCACTCATGGGGCAATTATAGATTAAGTTAATCAGTCACTTATCTAGCAATCAGTCACTAAGTATCATTAATCACTAAATACAATGATTAGAAAATTACACAAACCCTCCACCCCTAGGTGTCTAGTAAACTTCAATTTCATCACAGCATTCAATATCCAAGAAGAGGCCTTTTCTTCATCTTGACTCAGGGTGATCTCTCAGATTCCCTGGATCCCCTTCCATGGTCCCAGGTCCTACCTGAATCCAGCAAACAGTCACCTGGATTCAGAGGCAGACAGCTCCCAGGTCCTTGTCTAGTCCTCTGAGCAGTTCCTGCTACACACCCCTGAAGTTCACAGGGTCCAGCACATCTCAAAACCTTCACAACTTCTGTTCCTGGGAACTCAAGGATCAACCAAGCCACAAAGTATTACCATCCTGGTCATGCTTCTTTAGTCCTCCAGCAGTTCAGCTGGCCCTAGGACCCAGAAGGAATCTCAATGTTCCAGGTGTCAGCAACAACTTCACCTTCCAGGTAGCCATCCCTGCAGCAAGTTCAGCCTTCACCAGATTCTGTTCTCAAGAAAACTCCAACTCAGTTCTCAGTCAGCTTTAGCAGCCCAGCTTCCAGATGCTGCTGAGAGAAACACTCTCTCTGCCTCTCTCTCTGTCTCTCTGTCTCTCTGTCTCTCTCTCCCAGCTAGCTTCAGTCTCCATGATTCTTCCTCCACCAAGAACCCACAAGGAGAAAAACTCTGGTTCTGTCTCTCTGGGGCTTTTCTTATATACACACACACAGCATTGGCTTCCTGTTTCATCCAAACTCTTTCTGTTAAATCAGCAACAGGAGACAGAGTTCACACCCTCTGCCTCTTTCACAGAGTCTTGACTAAGGGCTAAGTACCTGCTTACTTGACATAACAAAAAGGGGTCTTCAAATTTAAATTAATTATCATTACACTTTGCCATTTTGGTGTAAAATAGAATCTCAGAGTTGTTTTGATTTTCATTTCTTTTATTATTGGTAATTTGAAGTATTTTGAAATTTTATTGATAGCTTGCATTTCTTCCTTTGAGAACTACCTGTTTATATTGGTGATCATAAAGTATTTCAACAATGTGTAAACACTAACCCAGAAATGATAGAAGTATTCCAGACTTGGATGTGCTCTCAGAACCTTTGAAGATTTATCTGAACTCCTTAACTATCCCAGTTACAGCTACACGGTTTGCAGGAGTGGAGAACCTGTGGCCTCAAGGCCACATGTGATCTTCTAGGTCCTCAAGGGCAGCCTTTTGACTAAATCTGAATTTGAGGTTACATGTGGCCTTGAGGTCACAGGTTCCCCACCCTTGGTTTAAAGCCTTGGAGAATGACTATAGTGTCATTAACAAAAACAAAAATTGTGAAGGAAAACTCATTTTGGAGGGACTCAATCACTCAGTTTTATAATGACAAATTTTATTTTTTTTGGGGGGGTGACAATTTAAGGTAAGAGATGTGAATTTGGGAATCAATAGACTTAAGACAGGTTGAAGAGTGAATGAATATAGACTGTAATACAGAGAAAACTATCTGGTGGAAGGAGAAACCAGTGAAGATGACAGAGAAGATACAGCCAGAAAGAAAGAATGAGGATAGGATAAAATCACCAGAGAGAGAGACAGAGACGGAGAGACACAGAGAAAGACAGAGAGATGCAGAGAAATATTCAAGAA
Organism: Pseudochirops cupreus; assembly: GCA_028627135.1. Taxonomy (NCBI): domain Eukaryota; kingdom Metazoa; phylum Chordata; class Mammalia; order Diprotodontia; family Pseudocheiridae; genus Pseudochirops; species Pseudochirops cupreus. The sequence goes on from JAQQSU010011079.1 coordinate 7,566, forward strand.
AGAAAATGTGGAATTGCAAATTAGTATCATCTTTTTTTTTTTAGAATGCAATATTAAAGTATACATAAAAGCTACAAAACCCCCCTACATTTTAACCCAATAATTTTATTGTTGGAGATATACCTCAAAAGCATTATCAAAAATAACCCCAAAAAAGATAGCAATTTGTTCAAAGATTTTCATAGCAACATTATTTACAATGACAAAAAGAGAACTTTTTGAAATAACTTGTGTCCAAAAATAGGTGAATGATTCTGTAAATGGGGCACGTGAGAGGTGGCATGGCATGGCAGATAGAGTACCAGCCTTAGAACTGGGAAGACCCAGGTTCAGGTTTGCATGTGACATGTGCTGGCTTTAGGAGCATTGCCAGATCACTGGGCCTCTCAGTTTTCCAGGCAGTTCTATACAATTTACTTTGACACCAGTTAAGTTGCTCAGTGATTAGAGCACCAGACGGTGAGTTAGTGAGACCTGACCTCAACTTTGGTGTTGGATACATACTTGCTATGTGATCTTGGGCAAGTCACTTCTTTCTTTGCCTCAGTTTCCTCAACTGGGGGAGAAAATTTTCCTCAAAATGGGAATAAAAATTTCACCTATTTCTTAGGGTTATGGGGATAAAAATGATGTCATTATTTGTCAAACGCTTGGCAAACCTCAAAGCACTATACAAATTGTAAATATTATTATCTTTACTTATTTACAGATAAGCTACTGATTTGCATTGGTGGAAAGAGATTACACAATAGAAGTTTCCTGTACTGGAGACACAACTGGTCTAGACTGAAGATAATAAATATTTTAATACCATCAGGATGGACAAGTATAGGACACATTAAAAAATGAAATGATTTAAAATGAAAAAGTGGGGCAACTAGGTGGCACAGTGAATAGAGCGCCAGCCCTGGAGTCAGGAGGACCTGAGTTCAAATCTGACCTCAGACACTTGACACACTTACTAGCCGTGTGACTTTAGGCAAGTCACTTAACCCCAATTGCCCTCCAAAAAAAAGCAAAAAATATATGAAATAAAATAAAATGAAAAAGTAGAACCGGAAGAAAAGAATACATTTTAACTATGTCCACAAAAGAGGAAAAATGAATGGGAATTAATAGGCAGATATTAATTTCTGATGGAGACTTAGATTAAAGAGTTCTGACATTTTGTACTTTGAAACCCATCAACTTAAATCTAAATTATGATAAATCAAGTTGGTTGTATTCATTGATATTAGGGTATAGAACAAGATATATTTTTTGGACCTGGCAAGTGCAGGAATTCATTTTGCTTGACTGCATATTTATTACAAGGATTTTGTTTTTATTTTTTTTCCAAGGGAAGGAATGATGGGAGACTGAAAATAAAATATTTTTTCTTGAATAAAACTAAACTTAAATAATAAAAGTGGATTTTTCCTTAAATCACTAGCTTTAATTAATTAATCATTGGGATAGTAAGTTTCTAACAAACTATGGCATTTTTCCCAAAAAGAGGACTAGAGAATAATGTGAAATGTTAAAGAGGTCATGAGAATAAGAAATGAGAAAAGACCGTGGATTTGGGTGGGAGGGGGGGCAATCATTGAGTCCCTTTGATGATCTGACTCAGTAAAGTCACTTTACCCCTATGTGCTTCAGTTTTCTTGCTCTTGTTGTTATTTCTTTTTTTTTTTTTTTTTTTGCTTTTATTTTTTGGAAGGGGGAAGGTAGGGCAATTGGGGTTAAGTGACTTGCCCAAGGTCACACGACTAGTAAGTGTTAAGTGTCTGAGGTTAGATTTGAACTCAGGTCCTCCTGACTCCAGGGCTGGTGCTCTATTCACTGTGCTACCTAGCTGCCCCCGTGTTGGTGCTGTTTCCTTATCTCTAAAATGAAGACATTGGACTAGATGATGTCTGAGATCTTTTCTAGTTTTAGAAAACTATGAATCTAGCCTGACTTCAAGGTTAAGTCCAGTTCCCTTTTTATAATACAATTCTGTCCCACAAAACCATTCCAGGAAATCTGTTTGCTGGAGGAAAATGATTAAGCTACCAGTATACCCTAAATTCCAGGGCACTTTTCAAGAAAGTTATTGCTTAGGTGATGCATAGTAGAAATGGGGAAAAAGAGCAATGATCTCTTCTGCTGATAAAAGGGAGCTGAGTCAACCAGTGCAAAGAAGGAGGTGCCTAGTTTTTGACCAGGAAGCAATACTACTTAGACCCCGTAGGATGGCCACATCATATTCATGTGAAAGCAAAGAAGAGGCATGATTATTTGATTTGGTGTTTAGTTAGAACAAGAGGCTTAAAAATCTCCTCTTAACTTTAATAAAGCTTAGTCTTCTCTGAAAACTGGAAATTCCAGAGCCTTTGGTTCCTAAGTCCAACACAGGTGGTGGGAGGTAAGGGAAACAAAAGGTGAGAGGTCAAGTTCCATGTACTGAAAAAAAACCAGGATAATTTTCAAGCAGGCATGTCATGCCTATATTTCTTTTGGAACAAGAAGAAAGGAAATGTTAATGATAAATTGAATATTAACCTTGCTTTCACTTAATCCAAGATGGTATTTTATTACCACGTCACATTTTGGCATTCTACTTGTTTTCCACAACATGTTCAAAAAACCTGTTTTCCCCAATAATTTAATAAAAGAGGCACTGTTTTACTATCTTAATGAACAGAAACCTGTTTTTAATCTCCTTCCTATCCCTACCTCATTAAAAGAAAGGAAGGAAGGAAAAAAAATGGAGGAAGGAAGGAAGAAAGAGAAAGAAAGAGAGAAAGACCTTCTTACTAACAATATACATAGTGAAGCAAAACAAATTTACTCTTTGACTGTCTTCAAAAAAAGACGTCATATTCTGCACCCGAAATCACCTCTCTGTCAGGAGACTGGTATCATGTTTCCTCCAGTCTGCTGGAGTCATGAATAGTCATTGAACTGATCCTGCTTCTTACAGCCTTCAAAGTTGTTTGTCTTCATAATGTTGTTATTGTATAATTTTTTCTCCTGTTCCACTCATTTAGCTCCTCATCAATTTTATAAAAGTCTTCAAAATTGTTATTTATGATATCTATGTTATAGTGTTAAATATTCTTCTGGGTCTGCTTACTTTACTCTACAGCATTTCAAATAAGTTTCTATTTCTCTGAAGACATCTATTTCCTCAATTCTTATAGCACAATAGTATTCCATCACATCTCTACACCATTACTTATTCAGCCATTCTTCTTGGGGATTCCATTTTCAGGTGGTGTTTTTTTTTCTTTTTAACCATTATATAAAGAGCTACTATAAATATATTTTTTGAAATAAAGGACCTTTATTTTTTGTTTCTTTGATCTCTTTTGAGTACAGGCCTAACAGTGGAATAACTGGATAAAAGTGCATGTTCTGTTCACTAATTTTTTTGCTTAAATAAATTGCTTCCTCAATTGCTTTCCAAAGATGGTTGTACCATAGCCGCCAACAGTACATCAACAAACCTATTTTTTCACAACATTTGAAATGTTCCTTTTTAAAAATTTTTGTCAATCTGATGAGTATGAAGTAGAATCTGAGATTTCCCTTAATTTGCATTTCTTTAATTAGTAGTGATTTGAAGCATTTTTAAAAATATGGGTATAGATAAGCCTAGGTTTCTTCCCTTTTAAACTAACTGTTCACATCCTTAGACAATTTACCAATTGGAGAATGGCTCTTGTTCTTATAAATATGAATCTGTTCCTTACATATCTTTGATATGAGACCTTTAACAGAGAAATGCCACTGTTGGGCTAAGTATTTACTTACTATTTGATTAAAAAAAAACTACTGGGAAAATTGGACAACAATGTGAAAGAAATTAGATTTAAACCAGCAACTCCCACCTTCTGCCAAAATAAGCTCCAGATGAATATTTAAATTAGATGGAAAAAGTACTGTCATAAACAAGTAGAGAAACATGAAAAAATAATCTATTCAATCTATGGATAGAAGAAAAGTTCATGACCCAATAAAGGATAGAGAGGATCAGAGAAAATAATTGGATAATTTTAATTATATGAAATTTAAAAGTTTTTGCACAAAGAAATCCAATAAAGCTAAGATTAAAGGGAAGATAAATAATTGGGAAAAATCTTTATAGCAAATTCCATTTTCTTATTTTCATGACATAATTTTTAACATTTAACTGATTGATTCATTTGAAATATATTATGGTATATGGTACAAAACATTGTTTTAATTCCATTTTTAAGCTACATCACTGCTTTCTAATTTCTAATGGCTTTTATTAAATAACGATTCACTACTCTTGTATCAACTTGTATTCATCAAATGATAGTCCAATGTTTAACTTTGGTTCTAATTTTAGATTATTGATTCTATTTCATTTATCTTTTTTACGTTTTAATCCAATACCAGAGAGTTTTGGTACTTACTGCTTTGCAGTATAATTTGAGATCTGGCAGTACATGTTCCCCTTTCTATTCGTTAGGAAAATCAACTCCTATATATGTCTATTCTTTTTTATATTGAATTCTATGAAACATCACATCAATATTATAACTGCAATAGCACTAAATCCATATATAAACTTGGAAGGTGTTGTCATCTTTACTCTACGTACCACCCTCTTCTCCTCCCCTCCCCAGGGCTCTGTCCTGTGCCCTCTTTTTCTTGTCCCCCTATTCTATTGCACTTAGTCATCCCATCACCTCCCATGG
>JAQQSU010001108.1:0-15121 GCA_028627135.1 Pseudochirops cupreus
ATGTGGTATGTCTGAACTGACTTATGGGGGCCATTCCATGGAGTATGCAGAATATGCTTGGATTTGCCCCTCTCAGTGAGGTATACAGAGTATATGCAAATAGCGTCTTCCTATTTCCAACTATCTAGGGGCTGGGAAATAGGCGGGAACTACTTACTACTACAAGTTCCTGAGGGGTTTACACTGAGTGATAATGTAGAGTTCCCTAATTGGCTACTGAGACCAAGGAGTTGTTGACTCAGAGGTTTGTAATAGATGATGAGGATTTACCTAATTGGTAGCTGAGCTGAAACTCAGTATTTAATTATAAATTGTACATTCTAGCATGGATAATTAATGAGTTGATAGCTGAACACCCAGAAAGGGAAGCAGTGATTGCAAAATTTACATTATATGGTTTCATCAAGGACAGGTCATGCCAAACTAACCTAATTTCCTTCTCTGGTCATGGAGTTGATAGAGACAACTCTTGAATTGATCAATAGCATTATTTTGGCAACTGTTTGAAGGATGGATTGGAGAGGAGAAGCACTAGATTCTGATTAGATTCTGGAAGCCCAAGTAAGAAACTATTGCAAGAGTTTGGGAGAGGGGTGTTAAAGCACCAGCCTAGAGGGGGCACCCTTGGAAGTGGGGTAAAGGGAATTAATTGACTCAGCAGTTGATTAGATATAGGATGTGAAGAATGAGGGAAGAGTTGAGGATGACTCCAAAGTTGTGAAACTGAGTGACTGGAAGGATGGTGGTGGCTTATAAAAGAAATAGGAAAGTTTGGAGGAGGAGCAGTGGGTTTAAGGGAAAAGATAATGAATTCTGTTTTGGAGATAATGAGTTTGAGATGTCTACTGTACATCCAGACAGAGAGAAGTGTGGAGAATGCAGTATCCTTCTATATTTGTTGTTGGTTGATTTTAAAAAATATCTAGTGTTTAAAAGATTTAGTAGAGCAAAAAGCCTGAAAAGCTCTCCTGTAATAAGGTGTCTGCCATTGTCTTTGACCAAAGAGACCACAGAGATAACTTTGTTCAATAATTCTCTGATTATTGATAAAGAGCATGACATAAAGCAGGAAAACATATGCTCACTAAAGGTAAGCCACTGTCACAAAGAATATCTAACACAAAATTCAGTTGGAAGATAATTTGTGTGTAGACCCAAGTGAACAGACAGAGCCTTCATTAAATGCTTACTATGTTATTGCTGGTTGTTTGTCCTTTGTTCTCGAAGAGGACCATGACATGAGGGAAATGATGATTTGACTTGCAGTTGACTTGGATTTGAGTGAGGGAGGGCTGTGCGAGGTCACCAGCCTCACTTTTACCTCCAGAACCATCTGGGTCCAGTGGCCAGATATTCATCAGGGTGACTGGAGATGTCCCAGGATGCATTGGGAGATTCTGACCCTTTTAGGCTAAGGTCTTTTCAGGTTCTCACTTTGAGTGAGACATTCAGTGAATAGGCCTCCTTAAAAAGATGTACCGGGCATTGTATTAAGCACTAGAGTACAAATATAAGTAAGAAAGTCCCTGCCCTCAAAGAATTGACATTATTTTTTTTTAAAATAAGTATCTTTTAATTTTTTTAAATTATTGAATCATAATTTCTTCCAGCATTCTTTCCCTTCCCCTCCCAGAGGGTCATCCCATATTAAAAATAGCATTTTTCAAAGACAAAAAAAAGAAGAAAATCAGCACAACAGATCAAGACATTGGGAAATGTCTCGTACATGTTGTACATGTCTAAAAACATGTACAATATGCAACTTTGTAGACCCCTCACCTCCCTTAAGGGATGAATTGGGAGTGTCCCCTCATATCTCTTCTTTCAAGTCATACATGTTTTTTATAATTTTGTAACATTGACTTTAGATTTTCTTGTGCATGGTCATTCTTTCCATCTACATTGTTGTAGTGTGTGTTTTGGGTTGGGTTTTTTTGGTTGCTGTTATTGGGGTTTTTTGGCTGTACTTAATTTTATGTCAATTTGTATGGATTTTTCCGGGCTTCTCTCCAATCATTGCATTCATCATCTCTTACAGCATAATAATGTTCTATTACATTATGTCACAATTTATTTATCTATTCCCTAACTGATGGGCATCTACTCTGTTTCCAATTCTTTGCTATATCAAAAAGTGATGCTATAAATATTTGCCGTATATGGGGACTTTCCTCTTATCAACAGCTTTCTTGAGGAATAATCCCAATAATAGACTCTCTAGGTTGAAGAATATGGACGTTTCTTATTTAATTTGCATAATTCCTTTCTCATCTGGTTCAGCCTTTACTCAGGAGTGTTGTTGGGGTACAATGTCTCAGGGAGGTAGTTAAAGCTGCAATTCTTTTGAGACCTGTTTGTTTACATCCTTTGACTATTTATCTATAGAGAAATGGGGAGATTACGTTCTAGTCAAGGAGCTTATGACTTGGCCAACTGTTATCTGTCTATGATACAGTGAATTGTGCATTATGTCTGAAAACATTCTATTGAGAAGTGGTGTCAAACTGAAATAGATCACCAATCGCATTAGGATCTGTTGGCTGTATATTGACTCAGTTTTAAATTTAGTGTTTAATTAATTAATTTAATGATTTATTAAATTAAATTAAATGTATTTATTTTGTTAAATATTTCCCAATTGCATTTTAATTTGTTTTAGGCCCCACTTGGGAGTGCTGGATCACATGTGGCCTACAAGCCAAGTGTTTGATACCTCTGCTATAAAGTCACTTCAATGATACCCAAGTCCATTCAAGAGAGATTGTCTCACAATTCACACAGGAAATCCAATATGGATGCAGACATTATTTCCCAGACTATGGCTTGCATTGGATGGATGACCTATGGTCTTATTCAGTCTGTCCATGTGATTCAGTAGTTAACTGCAGATACCAAGGAGTTGAGCTCGGAACTGCATAAGAAGAGAATAGAGGTTTTTTGCAACTGATATGGGAATATTCTCAGCTTTCACAAAACTGCACTCATGAATTCCAAACTGTTTATGGTCACCAAACTAGTTTTCTCTTCTATTTTCAGTTCCACATTACATACTGTCTTTTCCAATTAGTATTCAAGCTCCTTGAGATCTGGAATTGTCTTGCTTTTTGTTAGTGTTTATATTCCAAGCACTTACACAGTGTCCCACACATAGTGAGTATTTAATAAATGTTCTATCTACCTATTGATCTATCTATCCTGGTGATAGTGAATCCTGTGAATTATGGAATACCATAGTCATAGGAGAATGACAATTGTAGGTGACCCAAAAGACAATGGCAAGGCAGATAGTGGTTATAAACAGACAGTGGCACAGAACCAACAAAAACCTATGCATACAGGGATGCATTAGAAAAGTATGTTGGGGCAGCTAGGTGGTGCAGTGAATAGAGCACCAGCCCTGAAGTCGGGAAGACCTGACCTCAGATACTTGATACTAAGATACTCACTGTGTGACCTTGGACAAGTCACTTAACTCCCAAGTGCATTGCCTTCCCCCCTACCAAAAAAAAAAAGTATAGGTATGAATGGTGAGAGTGAGTGACAGAGGGATAGACAAGGTGTTGTGCTCATATCCATAAATTAGACACACATGTATGTTTGTATGTGAGTACAAATATGATATTTAAACAAATAGGGACAGTAAGGAGGTGTAGTGGATAGAGCACGGTTGTTAGTGTCAGGAGGACCTGAGTTTAAATCATCCTGCCTCAGATACTTACTGGCTGTGTGAACCTGGACAAGTCACTTAACCCTGCCTGCCTAAAAAAAAAACCTATAAAGAAAGAATCACACAAGATGACAGGGAATGAATGGACTAGAATCTGCAAATTCTCTCTCTGCCTCTGTCTCTCTCTCTATATTTCTCTCAGACACACACACACAGACACACACACACAAAATGAGATCATGAACAAATTGAAATATTGAAATCCAGAGTTTGGAAGTAGTTTTGTCCACATAAGTTTCAAAATAACTTTGAAGGAAAGAGAACTTAAACTCAGTCATAGATGCAGCAGCTGCTGGTATGATCTCATTATTTTGCATCATTTTAAAACTAGAAAAATTATTTTTCAGAACAGAACATAATCATCGAATAAAGTCATTGAATGAAAAAGCCTCCCAGAATATGCAGTTTAAGACTAAAAGGGATTAAAATAACTACACTACTGGAATTTTGGTTAAAGGTTTCCTTTCCTTTAGTAACAATTAATTATAAAATTATTCCAACATTGCACAGAATCACAGAATTTGAGAGTTGGAAAGGTCTTCACCAGGCATCTTGTCCATCCCATACACAAAAGAAATCCCCGTTATAATTTTATCTGATGAGTACTGATAGAGATTGTCCTTGCAGGTCTCCAAAGAGGACTGGATCCCCCACAGGAAACATCCCATTCTACTTTGAGGTGTTCTAATTTTTACTGAGTTTTTCTTAAATTTGTCTCTTTCCCCTATTGTTCCTTATTCTGTCATCTGGAACCCTACCCAGGCCACGCTTGCTCATTGTTCGGGTTTTGATTGCTCAGAGTGAGTGTAAATACCCATTGTTTATATTCTGACCAGAAACGCTGAGGGTCTTCCCCTCCCAGACTGATTCTTTTGGGAAGTCAGACAAGGCCATCTTTTACCTCAATTCTTACTTAGCCTTGAATCACTGAATGGATGTTGGTTCAGACAAACTGAGACCTGGGGAAAATCTCAGCTTAAAAAGGCCAAAGTCTCCCATCCTGGGCCATCTCTAGTTATCCTGAACTAGGTCTTGCCACTGGAGCCAGATGGCTCAGGAGGAGAGATTGAGGCTACTGACTTTGCACAGCTGTGCCTCACGTAACTCCAATTCTCTTGCAAGTCAAGAAGACATCAGCGTCCTGATGTCACTGATCCTCTTGGAGAATGAATGATGAACCACAATATCTGGGATTAAGGAAAACAAGTCTAGTGCCTCCTGCATGTGATAGCCCTTCAAGACCATTTTCATATGTTCCTTTCCCCTCCCAGGTCTCCAAGTATTCTTTTCTCCAGCCTAAAAATTCCTGGTTCTTTCCATTGATACTCATATGGCATGTACTCAAGACCCTTCGCCATCCTGATTTCTGCATCTTGGACATTCCCCAGCTCATCAATTCCTTCTTAAACTATCAGGCCCAAAACTAAAGACCAGGTCTCAATTAGTGTGAACTGTGAATCCCCTGGTGTGGTCTCATTATTTGAATCTGGACAGCATATTTCCTGTGGTCTGAAACTAATGATCCCATTTTACATAATTATAACTTAATATAGTGTGAATTAGAATAAGCGAAACCAGTTTGGGAGATTCGTTGTTTGCACTAATTGGGACCTAGGTATGTTTCAGATGAGATATGGCACAGCAGAGTACTCTGGCACGTCAGCTTCTAATTGCTGAAAGCTATGCCTCCTTAATGCAGCCCCAGATCACATGAGCATTTTCAGCTGCCACACTACACCACTGAATCATATTAAGTTTATAGGCCAGTATTACCCCCAGACCTTTTCCAGACAAATCTCTAACCAAGCCTCCTTCATCTTGCACTTGTGAAGCTGACTTTTCATGCTCATGCATAAGACTTTACGATTATCTCTGCTGAAGTGTATTTCAGCAGACTCAGTCCAGAGCCCTAACTTATCAAGATCTGTTGAAATTTATTTGTATACTTAATACTTTAGAACGAAAGTTTCAAAAACATTACTTGCTGGCCCACTAGCTACCTAGCACCAGATTAAAATGTAATTAGGAATATTAGCCAAATAAATAAAAATACAATAAATCGTAGATAACATTACAATTTAAAACTAAGTCTATATGCAACCCATGGGGATCTTGATGCATTTAGCTTTCTGTTTTAACTTGACACCATTGCTTTAGAGTTTTACAAGCTCTTTTACTTACATTATCTTACTTAAGTTTCACAAAAATCTTGGAAAGTAGAAATAACATTTGTTAGTTCTTTTTTTTTTCTGGGGGGGGGGGGGGAAGGCAAGGCAATTAAGGTTAAGTGATTTGCCCAAGGTCACACAGTTAGGAGGTGTGTCAAGTGTCTGAGGGCGGATTTGAACTCAGGTCCTCCTGACTCCAGGGCTGGTGCTCTATTTGGTACCCCACATTTGTTATTTCTTCTATTTTATAGATGACAAAACTAAGATCCAGGGTGGTTAAGGGACATGTTTAAGGTCAAATAGGTAGTAAGGCCAAGAATCAGACCTATGATTCCTGAAACATGCCAATTACTTACTTCACTTGCATGCAACTGTTAAATTCCCATTATAAGTCAGATTCCATAGGCAAAGCAAGGAAAACTTTGAGGTTATTCTTTGGATGCACTAAGCACAAAGGAATTCATGATTTCCTTAGTTTGGGGAATTCTTCCATGGGAGCCACCCAGCCAAACTAGATATAACCTATCAATGACTTAGAAGGATCACAGATGCAAAATTGGAAGGGAACTCAAGCACTCCGTAGTCTAACCCTGTCATTTTGTAGATGGGGATATTAAGTGACTTCTCCAAGTTTACACAAGTAGTGTCAAGTACAGGATTTGAACACAGGTCTTCTGGTTCCAGAGTCAGCACATTTAATATTATAATCCCAAGGAAGGTCTTAGGAAATTGGGTGAAGCAATAAAAGTTAGATATGAATCTATGGTCATTTAGCTAGAAATGTCAGAGGCAGGCTTTCAAATTAGGTCTCCCTGACCCCAGGCCCAGCACTCTCTCCACCGTTCCATGCTGACTCACGGTGAAATATCTATTTGCATCTGATTCCCTATCTCTCTCTTCCTTCTAATTATCAATCCACAAGTATTTATTAAGCACCTACTGTATGCCAGGCACCAGGGATACAAAAATAAAATGAAACAGGAACTTGCATTCTATGAGGGAGATAATATGCGTATATACAAAGACGTATATACAAAATAAACTCAAGATATATTTATGAATTAGGGGTGGGAAAGGACACTACAATTATGTAGGAAGTTGACTCAGTTCTCTGCCTTCATTTTGCTACTGAAGACCAAGTCACAAGGTTTTGCATTATGCAGGAGAGAGTCTAATATAGCACACTCCTCGATCTTTATGGTTTCATTAGTCTAGCCATGTAAAATCACCTATAAAAATGAAAACCCTATATTGTTTAAGTGATGTGATTTATAATACGTTCCTAAGATGGATTAGGTAGCCTTATTTAACTGCATCATCTTGGCTTTCTTAATAACCCTCTTAATGTAGTCTGTCATTCCCATCTGCTTTGATTTAAAGTTGATTATACACACTGGTTAGTGCAGGGAGCAGACAGCTGACCACTTCAGAGGTATGCTAAGCTCATAGTATTTTCAGAGCGTAAATACAAGTCCACGATCGCCAGGTTATCCATTATTAGGCTTGCTCTCCAACGTTTACCCAGGACTATGGGAAAATAAATATTAGGTTTGCCCCCTAGAAAAGCTAATTTCTTCTCTTTTTTTAAAACCATGTCGAATTAAACTGCCCCCTTATTCCCCAACCAGCAACCCTTTGCCAGCATCCCTAGAGGAAGGCTATTGACCACAGTCCAAGGTTAAGACGAGCTGAGCAACCGGCCAATCAGCTGAGGAGGGCTTCGGGGAGCCTATGCTCCCAGACAAATAGTACGGTGCGCTGCCGATTGATGCCTAGTTGATTGCGCATGAATACAACCTACATGTTGCAAATGCTTCGCCGGGGCTCTCAGCGGGCGTCCATGCAGATCAGAGTGCGGAGGGGGCGCTGAGACGGGATCCCGGGAGTCCCCGGTGTTCAAACTGACGCTTTCGCCTTTCCAGCCGGAAAGCATCCGACGAGAGGACCAGGACCGCAGCATCCCTGTGCTGGAATGTTCTCGTGCAAAGGTAGCTTCCTGGGCTCCCCTTATCTCTAAGAATGCCAGAAAGCAGGGATTTGGTGCCCCTCCCTCCCCACCCCTGCAGGAGTACGCCTCCGGACGGAGGGTGTGCTCTCTAGCAACGCTTTGTTTCTGTTCCCTGCCCTAATGCCAGCTTAGGAATGGTTAATGTCCCAGGGAGATGTTAATAAAACCAAAAAGGGAACGGGTTTGCTGAACTGGGCTGAGCGTGCACAGCCCCGAAAGCCTTGATCGCCGGGGTCTCTTTGTGAACGTCGCTATTGTTCCGAACGCAGCTGGGGCTAGTGGAGGGGGTTAGGTAAAGGATGCACTGTTTGTCCCACTTGCAAAAGGAAAGAGAGGGTAGTAGAAAGGAAACGGTCAAATAAAGATAATACACATTCTTGGTGCTGCCGCATGCAGCATATGGGAGCGCCAGAATCTTAGCGGGGAAGAGAGGACCAAATTGCTGGTAAATGGCAGACCTGCAAATTGTGCCAGGATGGGCACCATGCGAAGGACCATTAAGGCAAAAGTTTTATGGGAATACACGATTCGTACCTTACTGTCATGCTTAAGAACAGAAATGCCTCCATGGGGGAAGGCAAGGGCATTTAGAATAGACGGCTACCTATAATGAGCCCCAAAGTCATCAGTAGATGAGAATCACTTGTATTCCCTGCCTGGGTAATTGAAAGAATAATCTAACTGTGCAGAAAATAAAGACCCAGCAGAATGAAATGTATCTGTTAGGCTTTGGGTTGTATTTCTTATTTTTTCTGTGTTTTCTTTTGTCTCTGATCTGCCTCAGCTGTTATAAGTATGGTTAAAATAGTAACTTTCATCATATACCATGCATTCCAATTAAATCAATTATTTCTTCTGTGCATCAGATGTGAAACCTTTAGACCCGACTTTAGAGAGTTAAGCAATCAATAGCAGACCATAGGAAATCATTGCATTTCTGAGTTATCCATCACTTTCAGTGGGCTGTTTGAAAAAAAGAAACATCATCAGGTTTTGAATGCTGGTCCCCTGGAAGTTGACATGTGTGTCCTCTTTCCCATTCCCCACCACTTCCTCCAGAGATATGCTGCTCTAATTAGCCTTCTCTAAAAGGAATAACACGCTTAATCTCAGCAGTTTAATGTTAAGACTCAATCTGATAATATCATATTAAAGGTTTTTATATTTTTGTCATAGATCCATGCAAGGTGACTTCTTTCCAGAGGAAGGAGGGATATTAAAATATTGATTACACTGGCTTAATTGCCTTGCCTACTTGTATAATGTCACACAAAGTTGAATACTATTTGTCTCTGTGGTGTAATCGATTACAGCAAAACTTAAGTTTGCCTGTTTCTGCAGACTACACAATATATATGTATTTATGAAACCTACTGTTTATATATACAGTAAAATTACCCTGCTACTCACCTTAAGTAAGCTCAAATATCATAGGTTATAAATTGTCATCAAAACACCAAGGCTTGAGTTATGAGTCAGTCAGTTATGACTGACAAGTGGACACAAAATAAATATGGGGATCTTTTGTGGAAGGTTGTACATGAAAGAATTGCTAGGTAATACCTATTTCCATTTAAAAATTTTCAATTTAACATAAAACTTCTGAATTGGTAGATTTAAAACTTTAAAAATGAAAAAAAAGTAACTGGACCTCTGGGGAGAATTTATTGGCGTCTTTAAAGGCTTGCAATAAAAGAATAAAGCAACTAGAAATACTCATTCTGGCAAGGAAGAGACTGCAAAGATAACATAAGGGTGATTTTGAAGCCTATGAAGTGTTACCATGAAGGAAGGATACCAGAACAAGAAGAAACAGACCAACTTGGTATCAGACAATAAGGTTAGATGCAAGGCTAGGTATTCTGACCATAGGAATGGGGCATACAGAAGTATATTACAGAAGGAAGCATTGACATCCCTTTTCCCAGTGATATTGAAAAACAGGATCAGTTCTCACCTGTCTGGAATGAGTTCAGTATTATAAGTGTCAACCCAAGTGGTTGGCTATGTGATGTAGCTTAAGGACACTGGGAAGAGCCCATATTTTACAAAGTAATCTCTCTCTTCTGAATTCTTTGATGCCGGAAACTGTACTTTAAATCTTAAAGCCCTCAGTTTAAGAATTTGTTTTTCTATGAAACTGTTAAGTGTTAGAAACAACAGGGCAAGCAGTGCCCATGGGGGTCAGGTGGGAAAGAAAGGGAATCTTCACTTTGATGGTAGGGGTGTAAAGTTATTTAAGGGAAACTGGAACAAAATGTTTGTTTCCTCAAGCCTGACCCCTTAATTTGTCGATACAGTGCAAGCTAATAGGAAAGGGGATCAAGAAGAAATGAGGGAATGTCTTCATTGCAGCAAGTCTGTATTACTGGGAGGGGGGGGGGGCTGGAGTCTGCAGGTACCTCCCCCTCCCTTGTCATTCTGTACCCTGGTGGTATACTTCTTATAGGGGAAATCAGCCAGGAGGATTTGCCTCATGTGCATCTTCTTGGGTGTATCTTGTGGCCTCCTATCTGTGCTGGCAAGCTGCCCAGAGCTCCCTAAACAAAGGAAACCATAAGGGAACAGGTTAATGATGATCTGGATGATGGATGATCTCAGGTTCAGCTGTTGCTTCCTGCCTGAGTCCATTCAGTTTCACTCAGTCTTTGCTGGTGATGCAGCTCGGAGACCATCACCCAAAAGCTCTTGAGACGGGTAACACTTTAAACCAGGTTCAGCCATGAATTAAAAATCTGAGTGTGTGCTTTGAAAGAACAGTTGTTGTTGTTGAAGAAGAAGAAGGAGGAGGAGGAGAAGCAG
The DNA here is from genome assembly GCA_028627135.1 of Pseudochirops cupreus. Lineage (NCBI taxonomy): Eukaryota > Metazoa > Chordata > Mammalia > Diprotodontia > Pseudocheiridae > Pseudochirops > Pseudochirops cupreus. The sequence goes on from JAQQSU010001108.1 coordinate 10,706, forward strand.
GAGAAGAAGAAAATGATGAAGAAGAGTACTCAATGATTGAGGGTAGAGGAGAGGGGAGAATAATGTAGAATGGGACAGAGATAAGGACCTACCAAATGCAGTTCTTTGCTCTTGGGCCTCTGGGAATCCATAAAAGGCATATTGAGAAATATAGTGTATCCTGATTCTCCAAAATCTGGCTTTCACTACCTGGCATGTCTGTGAGAATACAGGCTATAGGCAGATGTTTAGTGTTCTTTGTCAATCATAGAGAACTGAAAGAAAATGAAAGTAGGATTAAATAAAATTTGAGTGGCAGGATAGAATTTTTATGGAACAAGTGATTTTTGACTGGTTAAATGACATCAGTTTTTAAAGATTTCTTCTAATCCTACTGATCATGTGATCCCAAATGGGTAGGGGGACTTGGGTACACATTTTATTTTCATGAATATATTCACATTGTACTTGCCAAACTTTTTGAGGGGCACAGACATAAAAATCAGAAAACTGTACAGTGATAAGCTCCTCTATATGGCCATGCTTAGGCAAAATGGTTTATTCTTGGTACCCACCACCCATACCTCTCTACTATTGCCAGTAGCCAGGAATGTGGAACCTGCAGCCTCGAGGCCATATGGGACCCTCTAGGGCTTCAAGTGTGGCCCTTTGACTGAATCTAAACTTCACAGAACAAAATCCAGAATTTGACTGGATTCAGTCAAAGGGCCACACTTGAGAACCTAGAGGGCCACATGTGACCTCGAGGCTGGCCACAGATTCCCCATCCCTGCACTATCCTTCCTAGGGCCCATAGAGAGATCCATTTGGTTGCATAAAGACAAAGTTTGGGATTTTTATTTTTTCCAAAAGACTCTTCCTGCATTTAAAGGGAAAAGTTAAATTTAAAATGAAATATGAAGGATACATGGGCAATGAAACACAAGAATCTGATCCTAAGGGGCCAGGATGCCCAACATTCCTCCTGGGCTGACAGATTTATTCTGCAAAATGTATCTAACTTAGCCACTAAGTGTCTGTGCTATCATGCCTTGGAAGCAAGAGCCCACATACCCTTTCTGCAGATACATTGGACCTTTCATTTACTTATATTTGTCCGCCAGTAGAGTGGAAGAAACTCAAGGGCAGGGGCCATTTTGTTTTTGTCTGGCATCCCCAGTACCCAGCACAGTTTGTTAAATTGAACAGACATCAAAGGGAATTTTATAAGCCCTTGTGGTCATCCTCATCTTACATACTCATTATTGTTATATACACTTGGCGTCTACTTATCTAAGATTGGTACATCTGGGGAGAAAACCCTCTACTTTCTGTTGTCTTTCACAGTTGACAGCTGAGTTCAGCCCCCTTATTCCTGTGGCAGGCATCCTGAATCACATCTAGAAGCTCTTCCCTTGTTTTTGGTTACAGGTGTAGCTCCATTTCCTGGAACCAGACCTCGGTTGGGATGCCAGGTTAGTGGGGACGAAAAAACAGAAGTCTTTTTTTTGTGTGCAAATCTTCTGCAGGTTATTTTTATACTATTAACAAATCCTGTAGCTTTTTTAAAAATTATTTTTTCTTTATTTTTAGTTTTCAACAGTCACTTCTATAGGATTTTAGTCCTAAATTTTTCCTCCTCCCTCCTGATGGCATGCAATTTGATATAGACTATACATGTACAATCATATTAAACATATTTCCATATTAGTCATGTTATAAAGAAGAATTAGAATCCAAGGAAAAAACCACAAGAAAGGAAAAAAACAAAGAGAGAAAATAGAATGCTCTGATTTGCATTCAGACTCCATAGTTCTTTCTCTGAATGTGGGTAGCATTTTCCAACATGAGTCTCTTGGAATTGTCTTCGATCCTTGCATAGCTGAAAAGAGCTAAGTCTGTCAAAGTTGGTCATCGCACAGTGTTACTGTGTCTGATGTTCTGTTTCTGCTCACTTCACTAAGCATCAGTTCATGTAAGTCTTTCTAGGTTTTTCTGAAGTCTGTCTGTTCATCATTTCTTACGGAACAATAACATTCCATTCATATACCACAGCTTCTTCTGCCATTCCCCAACTGATGGACATCCCCTTAATTTGCATTTCTTGACCACCACAAAAATTGCTGCTATAAATATTTTTGTACATGTGAGTCCTTTCCCAATTTTTATGATCTCTTTGGGACAGAGACCCAGAAGTGGTATTGCTGGGTTAAAGTTTTATGGCCCTTTGGCCATAGTTCCCAAATTCTGTTTTGACATGAGTGTGTGACTGTTTCTGATGCTTGAGATCTCCTTGTGTTTTTTCTGTGCAAGTCTTCTGGTAGTTGTTTTTATGCTATTAACAAATCCTATAGCTTTTTAAAAAAAAATATTTTTACTTTATTTATTTTCAGTTTTCAACATTCACTCCTATAGGATTTTAGTTCTAAATTTTTCCTCCCCCCATGGCCATGCAGTCTGATATAGACTATCCACATACAATCATATTAAACATATTCCCATATTAGTTGCAAAGAAGAATTAGAATCCAAAGGGAAAACCACAAGAAAGAAGAAACAAAAAGAGAGAGAGAAAGGCTGCACTGACTGAGGAGTGCAAATACCATCCACTTTTAATAACTAGAGAAACTGAAGTTTGGGTTAAGAGACACACCCAGGGTGATACAACTAATTAGGTGACAGAACCAGAACTAGAACCTTTGACCATAGATCCAGTACTCTTTGGACTATTCCACGGGTGGTAAACATGTGGCCCTCTAGGTCCTTGGGTACTGTCTTTTGACTGAGTCCAAATTTTATGAAACAAATCCTCTTATTAAGGGGATTTGTTTTATAAAGTTCGGATTCAGTCAAAAGGTCACACTTGAGGACATAGGTCTCAAGGACATAGCCTTGAGGCTACAGGTTCCCCACCCCTGGACTATTCCATTCAATTTAAGCAGCATTTATCAGGGCAGCAGGGTGGTCCAGTGGGTAGAATGCCAGGCTCAGAATCAGGAGGACCTGAGCCCAAATGTGATTTCAGATACTTAATAACTATGTGACCCTGAGAAGAACATTGAAACTCTATTTGTCTCAGTTTCCTCATCTCTTTGTGGTCCCAGTGAAGAAGATGACCAAGTGACCTAACAGTGAAAGCATGTGAAGCGAAAACAGAATTGTTTGTTTTGTTTTAAATGTGCTGAAAGCTCATAGTGTTTGACAGTGACCCTATTCTGGTGGGATCCTACCTGAAAAAATTCAAGAAATGTGATTTAATTACTGAACCTTTTGAAGTTACCATCCAAGCTTATGATCTGTAAGTTTGCTGAGACAGGCAATGTAAAGAATAAAGAAAAAAATTCTTTCTCCCTTCAAGTCTAAAACAAATGATATTTTTTTATTCCTTAACAAGAGTACACTAAGAGAGATGTGTATAACTTCATTTGACATGACTTCAATTGGACATAATAATTTCCATAGGCTTTCTTTTTATCCAAATACATATATATTTTATTCATTGGGAAATCAAGAAGCCCAGCAATGAAGTAAATGTCACTGTGCATTTTCTAAATTTCAGTCTTTAAGGGAGCTATGAAAATGAGATAAGGCAGGGGTTGCTAGGTGGCACAGTGAATATAGCACTGGCCCTGGAGTCAGGAGGACCTGAGTTCAAATGTGACCTCAGACACTTAACATTTACTAGCAGTGTGACCTTGGGCAAGTCACTTAACCCCAACTGCCCTGCCTTCCCCCCTCCAAAAAAAAAAGAAAAAGAAATGAGATAAAGCTCACTGACCCTGGACCTAGAAAGAGAAGAAAAAAAAAAAAGGTGTATTTGAAAGAAACCAAATTGTCAAGAGTTACAAATAGATGTATTAAAAATATGGGTCACCGTTCTGTTTGTATGTTAGTAATATACCATAGGATAATAGATTTAAATTAAATTAAAAATTTCTTTAAATAGATTTAAATTTTTAAAATGACCACCAGCCATTTAGTTGGATAGCTCCATTTTACAAATGAGGAAACTGAGGCTTCGAAAGCTTAAGGGGCTGACTTAAGGTCATTACTTAGTAGCAGAGCAGGAATTCAAAGCTTGGTCTGCTGAATCCAAATTCAGAGTTCTTTCCACTGTGCCACACTGTCTTCTTCGAAAGGCCTTTTCTTACAATAGCAATAAGATAGGTCATAAATGCAAAGTGTTCCTAAAGTCTGGACACATAGGAAATCTCATTAACTATGTATATTTTCAAGAAATGAAATGAATGAAATTTTCAACAACATTTTATTTAATTAGCATAAATGAGATTTCATAGGAAGACATAGGAGACACAGAGGAAATTTCATTAATTAATTAAATTAAATTAATATGGAAAATAGTCCCCAATAGCTAATGAAAACTTTTATTCCATGTGAAATTGTCATGGCTAAAATTGATGCTAATTAAATAAAATGT
>JAQQSU010011080.1:0-12259 GCA_028627135.1 Pseudochirops cupreus
TGGAAATGCTTCTAATTGATCTCCATTGCATATAATATTTGCTGATGGCTTTAAGTAGATGCTACCTATTATTCTAAGGAAAACTCCATTTATTCCTATACTTTCTAGTGTTTTTAAGAGAAATGGATGTTGTATTTTATTATTAATATTATTTAGAAGTATTAATGATTTTTTAGTTTATTTTGTATCCAGCAAATTTGCTATTTGCTGATTCTCTAGGATTTTCTAAGTAAACTACTGTAGCAGTAGAAAATTTAGTTAATTTTCTCTATTCAACCATAATTATGACTTTCACTTCTTTCATTTCTCTTACTGCTGATATTTCCAGAAGCATAGCAAATAACTGTGGAGAGAGAATTTGTTGGGCTTCTCTTGTTTTATTAATACCTTCTCTTTTGGTTTATGTTTATTCTCACGGTCATATGCTGAGTTTTCATCCTTGTAAGATCTTTGTTAGTTATTTTCCCATATCACTTTCTGATTTCTTCCTTTGAAGGCCAAAATGGTCACATAAGACTTAGATATAAAGCGGAATATCATAAACAAATTAGAGGAGTAAGGAAAAAATTACTCATTTGAATTATGGACAGAGAATGGTAGTGAGGATCATAGAAGGCAAAATGGACAGATATGACTACATCAAAATTAAGCTTTTGTATAAATAAAACCAATGCAGCTAAAATTAGAAGTGAAGCACTAAAATGGTTTTAAAAATTCTTTGTAGTAAGTTTCTCTGATAAAGGTCTTATTTCTAAGATATATAGGGAACTAATTCAAACTTCTAAGAATGGGAGACATTCTCCAATCAAAGAATATTTGTAGGCAGTTTGCTGAGTTAAATATTCAAGCTATTAAGAGACATGTGAAATAATACTTCACACATCATTAATAATTAGATAAATGCAAATTAGAGCAACTCTAGGGATATACCTTACATTTATCAGTCTAGTAACTATGACAAAAAGAGAAAATGGCAAATGTTGGAGGAGCTATGAAAAAACAGGTACACTAATGTACTGTTGGTATAACTAGAAGCAAGTCAAGGCATTCTGGAAAGTAATCTGGAACTGTGACCTAATTATGAAACTGCACATACCCTAGAAAGAGATCAAAGAAAGAGGAAAAGAACCTCATGTACAAAAAGATTTGCAACAACTATTTTTGTGATGGCAAAGAAATGTAAATTAAGGAGGTAACCAACAATGGCAGAATGGCTGAAAAAATTTTGATCTCAATGTAATTGAAATAACAGTGTCCTCTGAGAAATGGAGAAGGGTATGGTTTCAAAGAAAACTGAATGAACTGATGCAGAGTGAAGTGAGAACTAGGAGAAAAAATTTATTGCAATAACAATAGTATTGTAAAGGCAAACAACTCTGAAAGACTTAAGAACTCTGATTGACACAATGACCAATCATGATTCTCGAGAATTCACGCTGTCCACCTCCTGACAGAGAAGTGACTGAAGACCGAAACATGGCTAATGTGAGTTTTAGTTCTTCTTGACTATGAATATGTTTTTCTTTTCAACAGGGCAGGAAGGAGTAACAAAAATGATTTTCATTTATTGGGAAAAAAAAAAAGGAAAAAGAGAGGTAAATTTGTTTGAACAACTAGATGGACCCATATGATGACGGAATGCTAACATTCTAACAGTGGGAAAAGAAACAAGTATACTTTGTGAATCTTAAAGTCTTCAAAGGATATTAAGAGTTAAATAAGAATGCAGCAGCTGGGGGTATATAGTTTCAGTTATCAATCAGGGTTTTAATGTGGAAAGAGAAGAGGAAGAAAAAGTAAGAATATATTATTGTACAAATGAGTTAAAAGGGAATGGAACTTGCTATCTCTTGTGATTGGGGTACATGTGAAGAAGAAAATATAAAATGGATGAAGCAAAGGCTAAAATCAACCCCACTCTTATTTGAAATGGGCAAAGTAAAGTTGAACACACAGAATTTGATGTAGAAATATAATAAACTCAAGAGGGAAACAAGTAGGTATAAGGGATGGGTTTAAGAGGGAGGATAGTACCCAAATGGAAATCACATTAAGCAAAATAAACTTCATAATCCTAAGGAGAGAACTAAAAGTGGAAAAAAGGAAATTTAAAAAAGCTGGAATCTAATGAGCAGGCCATGAATTGAGAAATGGTTGAATAAATAAATTATAGTATATAGATGTAATAGATTACAAAAATGGAATACTTATTGGTTCATAGCAAGAAATAATAAAAAAACACTTGCAGAAAATCCTGAATAGTATGAACTAATATGAAGCAAGTAGAATTAGGAGAATAATTTATACAAGAATAAGACTATAAAGAAAAATAACTTTAAAAGACATAAGGACTCTGATGATGCTATTACCAATTATGTCTCCAGAGGACAGGTTACCTACTTCCAGACAGAGAGGTGACAGATATGAGATACAGAAAAGCATTTTTTGACACAGTCACTGTGTGAACTCAATTTGTTTGACTATGCTTATTTGACAGTTTTTTTCCCCTTCCCCTTCCCTTTAATTTTTAATGGGGGCATGAGCAATGCTGGGGGAGAGATGGGAGGCTGGTAGTGATTACAAAAAAGAGGCAGCCAATGAAACTTTTAAAAATGCACAGAAGACAGTCAAATGAAGTACAGTCAAATAGAACAGTTCTGAAATTCAAAAATGAAATTTATTATATACCTTTTAAAAGCAACAAACAGTATGAAAAGAAAATTCGTGGTTACATAAATACTGCTTTTTTGTGTTCTTTGTACGCTTTTTTGGGATACTGGAATTAGTAAGAAAAAACAACAACAATAGTAACACCGACAGGACTAATTCATATAGATGAATCCCTGGTAAGGAATTCAAATTCATAAGACATAATGAGGGAACAGGAATAGATACCACTCTCTATATGGAAGCTATGTGCAGTCCTTGACTTTATTCTAGTTCTTAAATTTAATCATAATGAAGTCAATTCTCTGAATTTTAGATGATCAGAGATAAGTAAAGAATAAACTTGTGGATCTAAATATTGGCATTGCTCAGGAGAAGTACTATTCATGAGCAGCATTAAATGAGCATTTTCCAGGGTGTACTGCTAGTATTGGTATTTTCTGAATGGCATTTACTCTTGAAACTCCATGAGTGACTGAATAGGTCCCTAGCTAACAGCTAAAGAATTCTTTGCTGATACAAGTCTCAATAAAGAATAAGGGAGAAAAGTAGATGCTTTATTTTTATACGGTTTTATGGTATTTATGGTCTACATGGCATGCTAAAGTTTTACTATCAATTTTTCAATCACTTATATTTAGAATCTAACAGACCATAATTATGAACATTAATTTTCTTACTATGTTGACTCATAAATTTTTTATATAAAAATACTTGAATGAGAAAGAGTATCACATGAAGCAGAAAGTCAGTGGCTTTAGGGCTGTCAATATTAAAGGAACATGTGTTGTTTTCTAACACTCTAAGGAAAGTCAAGTAAATGAGCATTTATTAATCAAACAGTGATCTTTCAAGATGAACCTTAGACTGATCAAAACAAACAGGAGCCAAACTAAGTGAGCAACCATTTGTGTACTTGTCTTCTAACAAGATGCCACAAGAAAATAAGGTAAGAGAATTCGTAAGGCTATGTATTATTTCACTTGTTCACAGCATGTTTTAAAAATTGATGTAAAAAACCAAAATTCATAAAGTCAGAGAATTTTAGAGTTAGAAGTCACATAATCTAACTCCCTTACCTAATGCATGAATCTTCTCTACAAAATGAAGAAAATTTTTTACAACAGTATTTGCCTAGCAAAATTTTTAAGGTCTTTCTAAAAAATAATTCAACAATCAGAATCATCATCAGCAAATTAAAAATAACATTTAGTTTTGAAAAAAAATACACCTCTGTTGTAATCAACAATTTGGCCAAAATATATTTATTTATCTTACCTGATTTCCAAGTTTATCACTTCAGTCAATTCTCCAAATTTTATTTCCTCTACCTGTAATTCTTTAACAGCATCCAGAATTTTTTGTTGGTCTCTAATATTAGTAATTCCATTCTAAATTTTAAAAAAATTGAGGTATAATTATTAGGAGAGTTATACACAAGATTTCTAAGAAAACAAGTTATTTGATGAATAACACTGAAATAAATAGGGGTAGTAATTGGACCTATGGTCTCACTCACACAGGAAACTCCTGAATGAAGAATATTCTTCTACCAATGCAGGTCAGTACCTTCTTTACAATTCATATTCTTGAAGAGTTGTCTAGAGTACTGACAGGTTATTTGATTTGCCTTTCCTTCCTTGATTATCTCCAACTTACCATGTAGAAAGATTTACAGTCATTCTCATGTGGTCTCCCTGATTAGACTGTGAACTCCTTGAGGGTAAGGAATGTCTTTTGCCTCTCTATATCCTTATTCCTTAGCACAGTGCTTGGCACTTAGTAGGTGCTTAAGTAAATACTTACTGACTATACCGACTTAGACACAGCCAGTATGTGTCAGAAATAGAACTTAACTGAAGACTGAGGTCCATGTCCAGCTCTCTCTCTTTATTCACTGTAATACTGCAAAAATGAGTAAGTTTCTAATTTGAGATCAGTTAATTTTTAGTATCTATATTTTCATTTTAGGAACTTATTTATTTTACTATGTTATTATTTATTGACATAATTGCTTATTTATATTGTGATATAGAATCTAAAAACAGTAAACAATACTGAGATTTCCCTATACAAATATACTAAACACTATAATAGGATTTCATTAAAAAAAATAAGAGTCAGTGGTATGTTTGGATTATGACAATCCTCCTCCTCTCCTTTATCAGACCTCTTCTATTTTTCATTCAATCAGGTAACTAGAATTTATTGTTTACTACATGCCAGACACTGTGCTAGAAGCTAGGGACACAGTAACACAAACAAAACTACAAAAACCTTAAATTATTCTCTTAAATGCAGTAACTTTTATAGGTATCTTCTCTGTAAAACTTCACTAGGGCATTCAATCTTTGTATATTTTACAAGTAGTAGGTGCTCATTAAAACCACTAGATGGCAAAACAATCATACTGTTTTCACAAAGATCTTATAGAGTACATGCAGTGTCTGGGAGATATATTGAGAGTCAAACTCAATAATGGCCTACTGGTTTATAAATGTATTTAGTATTTAGAACGCAAACACTATTTTACCCTCATTTAGACATCTTTTGAGTCCAAATAAAAAAAACAAATTAATAATTGAATTATGCCTTTTAATTTTTTTTGTTAAAGCAAATTATGATACTAAGAGAGTATATGAAACTGGTGACAAAGGAAATGGTAAAAAACTTTATCAATGATTGAAACCCTATTCTATAATTTAAAATAAAAAATAATAACATCAAAACAGATTATGGCAATACAAAAATATAATACAATTCAATGTTGTCAGAAATACTAGCCTCTGTGAAGTCTTCCTTTCTCATGGTCAGAAGTTGCCGTAAGGTTATGTCTCTTTCCTGAGCAGAAAAAAAGTTTAACTCGGTAGAAGGAAAAAAATTGTTTCCATTTATATTTTGCTCCGCCCCCCCCGCAGGCAAAAGACCACTTTCTAAAATTTACATGTATTAAAATGTAACAAATATACAATTTAAATACTCTAGACTATAAAACTTTGTTTTTTAACTTTAGTTCCCCCTTCAAAAATAAATAATCCTATTAAACTGCAGAGAAGTTTTATTTCAAGAATACAAATAATTTCTAATGCTATATCAAACTAAAATGTCCTTTAATTTGTTTTATTCAGTATTTCTTAAGTTGATGAGGTTTATAGATGAAGATTCAAGGTCAACTGGAATAAAGAATTCCATATAAATATTTGAATTATATGAAAAAAATTACTTGCAGAATAGTGGAATACAAGAAGAAAATGACTATTTGTTAGGAACTAATATTTTTCTAAGAAGGAAAATAGCTGTGGAATTACTAATTGTCACATGTCAGGCAATAGTAACTGCTAAAACTCTTGATATTATGTATGTGGAAGATGGTACTTAAAAGTTACTAAAGTAACCTTTCACGTCCATTATAAAAAGAAAGAAAAGTTGCAAAAACTAAAAAAAAAAAACAACCCAAAATTATAAAATTCTCTGATATTGTAGAAGTCTTGCTGAATGTAATTTCAGAGTAAAGTACACTAAAAAATTTTTCAAATGACAACTTACTTTTAGTAATTCTGTCATATGCTCAAGTCCAAGTCCATGTAAAAATACTTCCAGATCACCAAAAGCTGTATATGAACTATGTAATTCATAACAATTTGAGAAGAGAGAAGAAAGTTACATAAACCAAATATTTATCAAATATAAATCAAAGATATTTGTAGAGATATAAATAGACACTGAATGTACTAGAGTAAGTATCAAGACTTCTTAAGTGTGAAAGGTATGAGAGGTATTAAAAATTGTGATGATCAAATTCGGAACTCTGTGCCAGTAACTTTCTAGTTTAGAACTTTCTTTTCATACTGAGGTGTAACATTATTGTTAGCTATTCACTCACCTGAATTCCTTAATTTATTTAATTGTAACAGCAATAAACTCTAGGACAACTTTTTTTTTATTTGTCAAAATTTCTACCTTATTGAAAAGGTGAAGAACTGGAAAATAAAGCACAATATTCCTTGAACATCATCTTGGACCTATAGTCAGGAAGGTCCAAGTTCAAATTCAGTCTTGGATACTTCCTAGTTGTTTGAGCCTGAGCAAGTCACTTTACCTGTCTGTTTCAGTTTCCTAAGCTGTAAAATGGGGTAACAACACATAGTTCCCAAGGCTGTCATGAAGATCAAATGAGATAATATTGTTAAACATTTTGCAAACTTTAAAGTAAGTGCTATACAATCAGTCAGTCAGTCAATATTTATTGAGAGTATACTATGGGTTAAGTAGGGCAGCTAGCTAATACAGTGGCTAGAGCTCTGGATTTGGAGTCAGGAAGATCCAAATTCAACTGTGAGCTCAGACATTTACTAGCTGTTTGACCCTGGGCAAGTCACTTAACCCTGTCTGCTTCAGTTTCCTCCATCTGTAAAGTGAGCCAGAGAAGGAAATATCAAATCACTCTAGTATCTTTGTACCAAGAAAACCCTAAATGGGGTCATAAAGATTTGAACACAGATGAAACAACTGAACAACAACAAAAGGTGCCAGGCCACTATGCTAAGCACTGGGGATACAAAAAGAGGCAAAAGACAGTCTCTGCCCTCAAGAAGCTTACAATCTAATTAGGGAGACAATATGCAAACAAAGATATACAAAGAAAGCTATAGAAGACAAATGGCAAGTAATTAACAGAGGAAAGGCACAGTAATTAAGAGGGAGTAGGGAAGGCTTCCTGTAGGAAGTAGAGCATTTCTGGAAAGGGGGAGACAGAAAGAATGGCTGTAGCTGAGAGATGGAGTGCCTTATTTGTGGAACAGCCAGGAGGCCAGTGTCGCTGGATCAGAGTATGTGTTGGGGAGTAAGATGTAAGAAGATTGGAAAGAAAGGAAGGGGTTAGGTTATGAAGGGCTTTGAATGTCAAACAGAACATTTTGTATTTGTTCCTAGAGACAATAAAAAGCCTGCAATAGGAAGCCACTGGATATTAAGTAGGGAGGTTATATGATAAGTCTTAAGCTTTATGAAGATCACTTTAGTGACTGAATGGAGGATGCACTGGAGTGGGGAGAGACTTGAGGTGGGCAGACTCACCCACAGGCTATCAAAATAATCAAAGTATCTGGTGATGAGAGTCTGTACTAGAGTGAAAGCAACATCAGAGAGAAAAAGGAAGTATATTCGGAAGGTGTTACAAAGGTAACATCAGCAGGCTTTGGCAACAGCTTGGATATGGGGGTGGAGTGAGGAATCTAAGATGGTCCCCAGGCAATGAGACTGAAGGAATGGAAGGATGCCCTCTACAGTAATAGGGAAGGTAGGAGGCACCAAGTGGAGGAAGATTTTTATATTTTTGTGAACTTTTAAAATGCAATTTATCCTAAGTGAATCATCCTATTTTATTACAATATTATGTCAACAAGTAACTTATAATATTCATATTATTCAATGATTACTCACAGTCATTCAATTTCTAACAAGTCAATTAATGCTAATTTAAAGCTTATTTAAAATTTTAGTGATGTAACTTTACCTAAATTTGTGTTCTTTTCCTGTATCGCCGTCTGTTGTCAAAAGTCTACATATAGCTTCCTCTTTAGTTAAGTGTTGGAGTTTTCCTTGCAATGGATTCACAGTCAAAGAAAGTAAAGTGAAGAGCTGAAAATTTTAACATTATAGTTAACATTATTATAGTTAAAATTATAGTTAACATTAATGGTGTCTACCACACTAACTTTAAATTAACGGAAACAATGTTCATTCATATTCTTACTGGAAATTTTAGTAAGGTGAAGAAGACAAAAAGCATTTTCTCAAAATAATCCCTTGAAGAAAAGAATTGGAGGATCAAGTATATTTTCAATTTAAAATACGAGTTGGGAAAGAGAGATTTCAAAAAAATATCTCAAATTAGAAAATGAAAGCTCTAAAAACATAAATAAAGATGTATAATATCAATGTGGAAATGCATTTTCATACCTTAAAGGAATACAACCCAAAATGTCAAAAGTTTTAAATAAAAAGCTATGTAAATCTAAATGGCCAACGCTTAAAGTATATTTTACACAATTCTGATTAGTCATGTCAAAACATTTAACACAAACAAAAAAAATTATAATAATCTTTTAGAGATAATTTAACAAGTAAATTGTATATATTATTATAATTATTATTGTATGAAATCAAATACAGTCTATGTATAAATAAATCTAGCAGTAAGCTAGCTAAAAATTGCTTTATCCAAATTTAAGAAATATGACATAAATGTTAAAAATTTATTTGGGGGATTATTTTTAAAGACTTAGTAGCATGGATGATGTTAGTAACTCCAAGTCATTTTTTGTATTTTGTGTTCAAAAATTAGAACAAAAGCTGTTTTTGATACCGCAGCTAATTACAACAATGATCTTTTGATCTCACTGAACAAGGAGGGATTAAGTGCCTACATTGTGAAAGGCAATGATGATGACATATGAGAAATCAAATCTAGTATTTACATGCTGTCATGGTTTAAAAAGCTAACCCTTAATGTATTATTTTGAACTTTATAATTTATTCTCAAGACAAATATTCTACATCATTTTTTGTACTTGAAATGTTACAAAAGAACCTTTAGTCAAAACATTCAAATTCTGACCTGACATTGATGTCTACCCAGTAATTTACTATTATGCAAAAATTGAATATTTACTATTATGTCTGTCATACTCTGCCAAACGTTTTACGTAAGGCATATGATTAAGTAATATGCGCCATGATTATATGGATACTCATCTTCCACATTTATTTAGGTAGAAAGTAAAACAATGGAATGTTATATTCTGAATTAATTTCTTTGAATTAAGATCACAAAACTTGATGTTACTTCCATATGTTCAATTTTTGAATACTCAGCTGGCTTTCTTTACAGGAAAATTAATTTAAAACCTGCTAATTCATATTCAGTATGTTCAAATAAACATATCTTAATCGAATTTCATTTCTAAAGCTAAAAAATTTTGCCAAGCTCTAACAAAACTTCAAATTTAGCAACTCAGACAATTAAATGTCATATTCATGTAGTATTAAATGAAATTTTAGTAATTCTGTTTTGGGAGAGAAAAAGACTCATCATAATTAAACCTTTTATTGCTTGTCAGACTCATTACTATGATTTTTTAAAAGGGCAAAACATTTTACCTCTGACAAAGCATCAGGTTGTCTTCCTCTTCCCCTTCTACCACCTCCTCTATCTCAAGTTACATTTATATATAATTTATATATTTACATTATTATACACAATCTAGATATATATATATATAGACACACATATATTATATACCTCTGGATGTTTATTTCGTTTAGCGATCTCTCCTGCCGTCTTTCCATCTTTGGTCTGTACTGTTTTATTAGCTCCCAGTTCAAGCAACTTCAAAACTACACTTTTATGACCCTGACGTGCCGCCCATATTAAGGCCTAAAAAAGGGGAAAAAAAATCCAAAATATTCATTTCATCTTATATCTGTTTACTCCTAAAGTTAATTCCAAACCCTAGCACATCACAATTTTAATAAAATTAAAGTATTAAACATGACAAAAGTTTTGTAGTTCCATAGAATAAAACGATCTATCCAGCTAATTAGTTAACAGCGGGCTTGTTAATTAACAATTAATTAGTGCAAAATTTTTCTCCTATAAAATGTTTCCATTTGAAGGGTCGAGCTTAAGTCTTTGTAGATTAGTAGAGGTTCTGTTTGCCAGAGGCAGTTGCCATTTTTCTGACATCAGCAAAGAACATGTCCATTGAGTCTACTACCTCCTAACTTTTTCTATTGCCTGAAGAAATTTTCTATATGTTATCAATGTTGTAGAAACAAGAGCCTTTAACAATAGAGAAGAGAAGAAATCATACTGTATAGCCATTTTCATCTTGGGCATTTATTTCTGCTCCATGAGCAACAAGGAGAGCAACAACCTGAGCATGGCCTTCTCGAGCTGCATACATGATTGGAGTCATATATTTCCTAGGGAGAAAACAAAACAAAATACTCAATATTTAAATGAGAACAACTTGTTAATACTATTACTAGTAGCTATTTTTTCAATTATTCAAACTTTTATGTTGGTATTATAGTACAGAATATGAAATGAAGTTTTGTGACAAGTCAATATATTTTAAAATGGGTAAACCATAAAAATAAAAGAACCAATAAAAGAGACTTTCTTCATATTCTATGATAAATGTTTACACAGCACCCTCTAGTGAAATCGTATGTAATATTTACTGAATGTCGTAATTTCCATCACAAAACTTTAAATCTTTTTCACTCATATAAAAGGACTGATCAAGCTTCAACAAAACTGCATTTGAAAATTCTTACTCAGAAAATTTTAATTATTGTAACCAGGTATATAATCATTTTAAACACTGAAAATCTTAGTATAAAAATTCATTTTTGTCTATGGCCTAATTTTATTATCATGGTAGAATCTACTCCTGTGCTTATACTTTACTCATTTTAGAACTGTCACCTCCACACTACAAGGAGGCAGTGGAATAGAGTTTTGTGCAAGTATGAGTAGTGATCTCAAAACAGACTATATCTACTTTCCAAGGACCAATGTAGTTAAGTATGAAGAGGCTCATCATTATAGCCTGGGCATTTGGTGATGAACTCTTTGGTCATGGTTGACCAAAGCAAAGAAAAACACAAAATTGTCTTTAGTTCAAGGTAGCCCCTATATATTTCTGTAATAATAATGGTGGTAGAGTGATAGAAAAGGGAGAAGAGGTTACTAAGAACAACAGTTTCTAGAATATTTCTAACTAGTAACTTATCTGTTAGCACTTATCTCCTAGGTAAATAGAGGGATATGGCAGCCAAACATTCCACATATTAGTAAAGTACAATATAAACTCACTTAGGAAACATTATAGAAGAATAGCAAAATACTTTTATGAGATTTTCCTCCCCCTGCCTAGATCATAGGATGAAAGAACAAAAAAAAAACAACACTGTTACCTGGGCAAGACAGCACATACAATAGCAGGATTCTTGCTAAAGAGGATGACGGAAGGTCACAAACAGTTTCAATACATAAAATACTGAGAAGCAGTAAAGAGGAAAAATATAAGAATACAAAAAATTTCATGAGAGCTTTGACACTTGTAAGTTTTCATCCTGGGACCTCTTTCAAGTGGTACTCAGTGGATTTTTTAAAAATTCTACTTTAATCTCTTATTCTAAAACTTCAGGGCAATTTTCCTTAACAATTTCTTGTAATGGCGTATTGAGACTTTTTTTTGATTGTAAACTTTCAGGTAAGTCCAACAATTCTTATACTGTCTCTTCTTGACCTGTCCTCCAAATCAGTTATTTTTCTAATAAGATGTTTTTATTCTGGTTTTCAAGGAGTTACTTTCTTCTATAAGTTTTTGGACCTCTTTTTCTTTTCTTTTTTTTGTGTGTGTTTATTGTTTATTTTTTTTTAATTTTATTTTAGTTTACATCATTCATTTCCACGAGATTTTGAGTTACAGATTTTCTCCCCATCTTTCCCCTACCCACCACCCCAAAACAGCCACCCCAGTGTATCCCCCCTCCCCCAATCTATTCTCTCCTATGTCTT
>JAQQSU010011081.1:0-12259 GCA_028627135.1 Pseudochirops cupreus
AAAAAACTCAAGAATGAAAGTAAGGGCAAGAAAGACACTACTCTTAATGAAAAGGATAAATAGGAGTTGTTTGAAGAGGTGTGAATGCAAAAAGACTTCATTAATCAAAATGTATTTTAAAAGGATGTGTACAAAAGATGGAAACTGGAGAAATTAATGAATTGAGGATAAATGCTAAATCATGCCATCATCCTGAAAGAATATCATAGAGAGTGTTTCACCTGAAAATGAACTGACAAGCAAGGAAAGCTAAGGGTGACCAAAGAAGTTTTAGAGATTTTTTCAGTGTCTGAGTTTGAGTTTTTTGGTATACATAGATGTAGGTAGGTAAGTAGATAGATAGATAGATAGATAGATAGATAGATGGATAGATAGATAGATAGATAGATAGATAGATAGATAGATGGATAGATGGATAGATGGATTGATGGATAGAGTGACTATATGTAGACATATAAGTATTGGGGGAAAAGGAAGATGAAAGAAAGGATGGGATTGCTACCTGGGGATGATAATTGACAACAAAAAGAAACCAAAGGTGTTTCAATTTTATTTTCCCTCTTTCTTTGTCAAGGAAAATGACCTGTGGAGTCTGAAGAATAGAAAGGAAATGGCTAAAAATGCTTTGATATCCAAGATAAATGAAGAGATAATAAGAGAACATTTAGTTGTTCTGGGTGAATTCAAGTTATTTGGCCTAGATGAACTATATCCCAAGGTGATAAAAGAACTGGTGCTGTCATTTCTACACTGCTGTCAGGGATAGTTAAGAGGTTGTGAATAAGAGGAAAAATACTACAGAAATAGAGAAAATGTCCCAGTTTTTATTTTTTAAGAAGATAATGGCATTTTCAAACTGCAGGCCAGAGATCTTGACTTTGAAGGCTGGCAAAGTTTTGGAACAGATTATTTCCTTTGTCAAAGCATGAATTTTATTGGTGCCTTCAGAACAAATTATTCAAGTGATAGAGAATATTCAGTTTAAGGGTGCTCATAAAAAACAAAAATGTATCATCACCTAAAAGTCAAGAAAGTTAGTCTTGTTACATTTTCCACTTTTTTTTATAGGAATTCAAAATGAATACATTTGGAAAGGCTATAGATGCAGACCACCTGATTTTTGGTAAAGCATTTGATAAAATATTTCTTACTATTCCTGTGAAAAATTTGGATAGAAATAGACTAGATGACAGCACTACTTTTAGTACTTTTCAATGGTTTTGGAGGTAGTTGAATGGTTGGATTCAAAGAACCATCCTTATTGGTTCATTGTCCCCTTGGAAGAACTCTTTAGTGGGATACACTTAAAATCTGTGTTTGACCTTGAGCTTTTTAACATTTTTATCGATGACTTTAATAAAGAGTTAGATGACATTGATCATTAGCCAATTTGAAGATGTCATAAAGCTGGGAGAGGTTGATAACACATGAGATAGTAGTCAAGCTCCACACAGACCTTCCAACCTAGAAAAATGGATGGAGTATAATAAGATGAAATTTAGCACAGATAAGTGTAATATATACTTAGGTTTAAGTAATTGACAATACATTCAAGGTAGAGAATATGGGATGGGAACATTTCACTTGGAAAAGAGCTAAGGATTTTAGTTGACTACCAACTCAATATAAGTCAGTAACATAATATGACAGCCAGCAAATATAATCTTTGGCTACATTTTATTAAACGAGACAATAATTGTAAAAACATCTAGTACAGTGCTTAGCAAATAGTAGTGTTTATTTTATTTATAAATATTAGTGGTGGTGATGTTGTGGTTGTTATTGATGATGAGGCCAATGCTGATGAATGCTAGGTTTAAGTCAACAATAGTGTTCTTTGGTTATTACTACTAAAATCATCCTATGATAATCAGTGGTCCTGTATCACTTGACTTAGAGGATTCCTAAGAAGTCACAACCTGAGACTTTAGCTTTTACTTTCTGTCATGAGTAGGGAAAGTTGTTGGGGGTTTTTTAATGTATGCTCAAATAGGGTCATTGCTGCTATTGTCCCAGATGTGAAGGGGAGAAATGAACTTACAGTGTTACATCTTTTCCAGCACCTTTTCTGACACTTTGTACCTACATAATAAGTATTCGTTGATTGATTTATGATTGTGTAAATAAGGCATTGGCAAGCATCTATCTAAGAAGTAATAGTTAGCATTCACATAGTGCTTTAAGATTTGCAAAATACTTTACAAATATTTTTGTGTGTGTGTTATCCTCATAGCAATCCTAAGAAGTAGGTAGATGTTATATTATCCTGATGTTAAAAAATGAGGAAACTGAGGCAGGATCACACAATTAGTAAATGTCTGAGGAAAGATTTGAACTCAGGTCATTCTGACTTCAGATATAGCACTTTTTATACTATACCACTCTAGTATTGTAATTGAGAAAATTTATGTAGAATAAATGCAGTGCCATCTCTCATAACCTTAGAGAAATAAAATGGATTTGATACTGCTACAGTGATTATCCTCCTGCATTCGGTCTATTCTGCATCTATGATAAATAAAACAGTTTAATGATGGCCAAGATTCTTATCTCTTAAGTGTGGAATTGTGTTATATAACATCTGTGATCCTTTGCAGTTATAAACTTATGATTCTATTTAAAATGATGGACATGGAGATGTAAGTAAATGACAAAATGTTTTAACTTTTAAATTTAACAATTTGAATATAGAATCATGCACTTCAAGAGGATCTTATACATGATCATGTCTAAAGTTCTTAGCCTTTTTGTATGTCCTTTACCCATTTGGCAGTCTGGTGAAACTTAAGAACCCCTTCTTAGAATAACATTTTTAAATGTATAAAATACAATAAATAGGATTATAAAGTAAACCAATTATATTGAAATACAGTTATGCATCATAGTAGTTAGGTGGATCAGTTGATAGAGTACTAAGCCCGGAGTCAGGAAGAGTCTTCTTTTTGAATTCAAATCTGACCTCAGACATTTTCTAGGTATGTAACCACGGTAAATGACTTAAGTTTTTTGCCTCAGTTTCCTCATCTGTAAAATTATCTAGAGAAGGAAATTAAATTGCTAAGAAAACTCCAACGGGGTAATGAAAAATTGGACATAACTTAAATCACTGAAAAACAACAATCTCTCCTTATATTTATACATTTAAAGTTCACAGATTCTAGGACAAGAACTCTTGATTTGTAGTCCAAACCTTTTATTTATTTATTTGTTAATTTTAAATGGCAGTGTTTCCATAGCTTTATTAAACAGAACCACATTCATGTTTCTGAAAGGCCCTGAGTCATAAATACAGTTCTAAATCTTGAAAATCCTAGCATAATAACTGAATGAGTTGGGAATGAGAATGGGTCAATGATTTCACTTATAAAGAGAACTTGTGGGGGAAGAAACTCCCTTTACCAATGTAGGCCAGTACCTTCTCTACAACTTCTAGTCTAAGAGAGTTGCTCAGAGCCCTGAGGGTTTTAGTGACTTTTCCACAATCACAGAAGCACTATGTCAGAGGTAAGACTTGAACTCAGATCTCCTTGGCTTCAAAGCCAGGTTGCTTTCCACTATTCTATGCTAACTCTCAGTATGACTTAAAAATAACTTACAGAATACAAACAGCCTAGGCCCTCTCCCATCTTGTTCAAACTTCCATCAATTCTTCCATCAGTTTACAACTTTTCCTCCATCCGAATGTAGACATCTTTACATGAAGTCACGCACACACACACACACACACATATCTGATGATGAAGATTACAGATCCACTTTATAATCAACTTGATATGACCAGAGGGAGAAAACCTTTTCAGGAGATAGAAAGAGGTAGATTCTGAAAGAGAACGTCTTGAGGGAGAATAATGTACAAAATGGTCAGTCCACCTTGAAAGCCTGAGATATCTCAGAGAATTCTTGCCATCACCCTTATTTGATTGATGAAGAATCTGGGGCCCCAGAGAAGCAAGGTGACATAGCCAGCATCCTGCAAGTATTGATTGTCAAAGTCAAGAAACTGAGCCTGACCCCTCCCTTCTAAATTCAGCTTTCATTCCACTAAACTAAAGTATTTTCAATCTGAGTTGATGGTATTAACCTTCCCATACACCAAAGTATTTGCAACCTGTGCTGGTGGTATTAACCCTCAAGCAGCCCGCTGTCCTTGACCAGAGCACAGACATAGCAACCATCTGTCATTTTTGTATCAAACTGTGTTCTTAATTAAAGAAATGGGCATGTGACTTTTCTCTCCTCAAACCTTAATTCCTCACTCATTTTCTGGGAATAAGTTTCCTCTGTATATAAGCTTTGGGAAGAGACATTGCAATATCTTGACAGAATTCTGCCATTTCGTTACCCTGGTCCTCATAAGTTCAGTGACTTCCCCATGTGGTACTTTCTGATTCATCCTTCTACCTGTGTGCCCATAAAGACACACAATTCAATTCAAGAAGCACTTATTAAGCACCTACTATGTGTCAGGCACTGTGATGAGTGCTGGGGATGAAATAATAAAGGGGTGGGGGATAGTTATTTCCATAAACAAGTGACAATATAGTGAGGTAATACACCACACAAAGGAAGCTAGTGGGGAGAGGGGGTCAGATGGCACCTGGCACAAGGGCATCATGTTTCCTGGAATTCAAAAGAGCAGGCTGTAGAAAGAAAGTGGAGAGTTGGAAAGTATAGATTCCAGCACTCTATAAAGGAAAGGTTTATATAGAAATCCTCTAACCCTATGATCATAAGGGAAGGGGAAGCTGAGAGAGAGAGCTGAGAGAGCTGAAGGAATGATGAGTATCCAAAGCTGAGTAGACAAGATGAAGAGATCCCAAGTGATTGATTTATCCTGGGTGGGACATCTTGTTCCATGAAGTTCAAACCAAGCAGAGCTACAGTTGCAAAGTGAAAAGTTAGCTAGAAATTCCAGATATCACATACACACCACACAGACACACACAGACACAGACACACACACAGACAGACAGACACACACACACAGAAAGACACACACACACACACAGACACACACACACTGGAGCTTAGGAGGAAGGAGGAAGCCGCTGGCTGTTTTGTCTCTTGTGTGATCTGGAATGCTCATAGGCAAGAAGAGAGTTTGCAGTTAACTGTACACGTTCAATCCAATACATACTTATTAATTGCCTACCTTTGCTAGGCACTGTGCTAAGTTCTGGGGATACAAAGAGAGGCAAAAGACAGTCCCCAGCCCATAAGGAAATCATTATCTAATCAGGAAAATACCATATAAATGCGCGCAAAACAAGCTATGAACAAAACAATTTGGAAATTCTTAAAAGAGAAATTAAGAGAAGTTAGGTAAGGCTTCCTGTAGTAGGCTGGGTTTTAATTTAGATTTAAAAGAAGCCAGAGAAGCCAGTCATAAGAGTGGAGGAGGGTGAGCACTCTAGGCTTTTGGAACAGTCAGAGAAAATGCCTGGAACTGAGAGATGTAGTATCTTTTTTTTCCCTTTTATTTGTTTTTACTTCCTTAATATTATTTTTTTTTCCAATTACATGTAAAGATACTTTTCAACATCCATTTTAATAAAATTTTGAGTTCTAATATTTCTGCAATCCGATATAAGTTGCACAAGTACAATCAGGTTAAAACTGTATCCACATTAGTTCTGTTGGTGAAAGAAGAATCAGAACAAAAGGAGAAAACCCGGAGAAAGAAAAAAAATGTATGCTTTGATCTACATTCAGACTCCATAATTCCTTGTCTTTTGGAATTGTCTTTGATCATTGTATTTCTGAGAAGAGCTAAGTCTATCATACTAATCATTGCACAGTGTTGCTGTGTCTGTGTACAAATTCTCCTGATTTTGCTCACTCCACTCAGCATCAGTTCAAGTAAGTCTTTCCAGTTTTTTTTTCTGAAACCTATCTTCTCAAAATTTCTTATAGAAAAATAGTATCCCATTACACTCATACCACAACTTGTTTAGCCAGTCGTCAATTGATGGGCATTCCCTCAATTTCCAAATTCTTTGACAGCACAAAAAGAGCTGCTATAAATATTTTTTGTACATGTACATCCTTTTTCCTTTTTTGTAATCTCTTTGGGATACAGAGCTAGTAATGATATTGCTAGATCAAAGGATATGAATGGTTTTATAGCCCTTTGGGCATAGTTCCAAATTGTTTCTTCAGAATGGTTCACAACTCCACCAACAATGCATTAGTGTTTCAATTTTCCCAGATCTTCTCCAACATTCATCATTTTCCTTTTCTGTCATATTAGACAGTCTGATATGTATGAGGTGGTACCTCAGAGTTGTTTTAATTTTTATTTCTCTAATCAATGTTGATTTGGAGGCTTTTGTCATATGATTATAGATAACTTTAATTTCTTCATCTGAAAACTGACCATTTATAATTTTGGGAATGGCTTATATCCTTATAAATTTTACTAAGTTCTCTATATATTAGAGAAATGAAATCTTTATCAGAAACAATTGCTGAAAAGATTGTATTCCAGCTGTCTGTTTTTCTTCTAATCCTGACTGCATTGGTTTTGTTTGTGTAAAACCTGTTTAATTTAATGTAATCAAAATTATCCATTTGGCATTTCATAATGTTCTCTATGTCTTGTTTGGGCATAAATTCTTCTCTTCTCCATAGATTTAACAGGTAAACTATCCCTGCTCTCCTAATTTGCTTATGGTATCATCTGTTATGTCTAAATCATGTACCGATTTTGAACTTATCTTGGTATAGGGTGTGAGATGCTGGTCTATGCTTGGTTTCTTCCATACTATTTTTCATTTTCTCCGTTGATTTTTGTAAAAGAGGGAGTTCTTAGTCATTTGCTACTGTATCTTTTGTACCTAACCTATTACACTGAACCACCACTCTAGAGATGTAGTATCTTGTCATGGAACAGTCAGGAGGTCAGTGTCACTGGATCAAAGAGTACATGTCAGGGAGTAAGGTGTAAGCAGACTGGAAAGATAGGAAAAGGTTATATTATAAAGGGTTTTATATGCCAAACAATATATTTTGTATTAGTCCCTGGAGGAAAAAGGAAGCCACTGGAATTTATTGGAGTGTGTGTGTGTGTGTGTGTGTGTGTGTGTGTGTGTGTGTGCGTGTGTGTGTGTGATATTAATAGATGTGTGTTTTAAGAAAATGACTTTAGTGGCTGAATGGAGGATAGACTGGAGTGGGGAAATACTTGAGGCAGGCAGGGCCACTAGCAGCCTATTGCAGTAATCAAGGTGTGAGGTGATACAAGTCTGCACTAGAGTAGTAACAGGGTTAGAGGAGAGAAGGGGATGTGTTCAAGAGATGTTGCAAAGGTGAAGTCAACAGGCCTTGGCAACAACTTCAATATGGGAGGTGAGAGCTAATGAGGAGTCTAAAAGGACTCCTAGGCAGCAAGTCTAAGGTACTGGGAGGGTGCTGTAACTTTCTACAGTCTTTTTAGGGATTTAGCTACAAAGAGCCCAAAAGAAACAGGATGAGAGCAAAGATAGAAGAATCAAGTGAGGGTTTTTTTTCAGGATAGAAGAGACATGGACATGTCTGTAGGCAGTAGGAACTTAGTACAGAGGAAGAGATTGAAAATGAGTGAAAGAGTAGGGATGACAGAGGGGCAACCTATTCAAGGAGATGGGGTGGAATGGATTTACTGTAGCTGGTAGAGAAAGTAAGGAGTAAGGTCAATTCATCATATGAAATGGGTTAAGGACAAGATGGTGACAGGAAGTACCTGAATGATAGACAATAAAGAACAAGGGAAAAGAGGGAGTTCATGGCAAATGGACTTATTTTTTCTTTCAAATAACCAGTTTTTCCTTTTTGTTGAACCCATTGGTTTCATCTATTAACCAATCTAGCCTTTTTACCCCTTAATGACAAGCATCCTTTACTTCTTTTATGAGAGATAATAATATTGGAGTGTTAAATGATAGATTTGTAGTCAGTGGTACCTGGTTTCTAATTCCTTGTTGTTGTTCAGTTATGGGGAGCTCTTTGTGACCCTGTGCATCATATCACACCAATACCTTCCACAGGGTTTTCTGGTCAAAATACTGGAGTGGTTTCCTTCTCCAGAGGATTAAGACAAACAGAGGTTAAGTGGTCCCACAGCTGATAAATTTTTGTGATCTTTTTTGAACTCAGGTCTTCCTGCCTTCAAGTCCAGCATGCTATTAACTGAGTTACCTACCTGCTTCCAATCCCTACAGTGCTCTTATTACCTGTATAACCTCTGGCAAGTTCTTTAACCTCTCTAGGATTCATTTGATTTCTCCGGCAAGGCCTTTGATAGCCTGGCATGACCTTTGTGCCATGATGAGAAATCATGGTATTATATTGACATTCTTTTAACTTAATGAAAATCAATACTACATAGAAGGCATAGGAATTGTAATCCCATGCACAATAGCATAGAATTTGTATTAAGACAAAGGATGGATTCTCTCTTCCTGCTTTTGCCCCTCTTTCTGTATATTGCTGAATGTTATTGCTCATCGTGTTGCGAAGAAAATATTTGAGTCAACAAAAGGTTTCAAGAGAGATGTGGTCATGTAAAAATTAAATTTCTAGGTGCCTGAAGAAGAAGCAGACATCCAGATTCATTTCAATCCATGACAAAAATCTACAAAACACTTTAGTGTCCTACTCTGATACTAAGTAGAACTCAATTAACACAAGAATATAAAGCACTTTAAGGTCTAGTAGGGACCCTATATAAATTATCTCATTCAAGGCAGCCCTATAGGGAAATTGCTACTATTATCCCTATTTTACTGGTGAGGAATCTGTGATGGAAAAAAAAATTAAGTGATTTGTATAGGGTTTCACAACTGATGTGTTTATAGTAGGATTTGAATCTTTCTCATTCCTAGTCCAGCCTTTTATCTACTGTGCCACTTAGTATCTTAGTCTATTGAATAATGTGTAACAGAATCCTAAAATGCCATCATCCTGATCACCCCTGATTATAAGATAGTGCTATAGACTTATTGAGAATTGGAGAAAAGAATTGGAGAAATCATAAATTGAGCTTGTGCTGTACTTCAATTTATGCTTTTTTTTCTTTATACTAAGTCCTTTAAATGACTTTTTTTTTATTGTAACGCTTCTCAATCTTAAAAGTTGAACACTGAAATATACATTTGGTTAGCAGAGGTCCTGTTATAATAGATGTGAGACTAATAGATGAATGAATAAGAAGAAGAAGAAGAGGAAGAGGAAGAGGAAAAAGAGGAGGAGGAGGAAGAAGAAGAAGAGGAGGAGGAGGAGAAATTGGGTTTTTAAATGTGAGCAGGAGGATAAGAGGAAATGGCTATCCTGTATACGTTCTGCAAGTCAACGCCTGTCAAACAGCTGTCCCTTTTTCAATATTACTTAATAATATGCTTTCGGTTCTGTCCCATAAAATGCAAAATTCAATGTGACTTTGAGGTTTTAGCTTTTTAAGTTTTTTTCCCCCCATGGAAATGCTACTCATCATAAATGGTGTTTTTATTTTCTTCATGCTGTTGATAGAGCTGTGGGCACAGCCTCCCCTATTGGGTAAGCCTTTTAGTTCCACTTCTGAGCTCCAAAAATAATAAAGAAGTTTGATTAAGAATGCTCTGGGTGATAATTTTTCATAGACTGGTTTTCATCGGGTGGTTTGAGTGGCATCCCGTTCTCATTCTCCCTACACACCCTGTGGGGAAGCCAGATTGAATAATGAACCTAAGGGAGGGAAATAGAATATTGAAAAGGTCAAAAACACATTATGTGGCTTGGTCTCTCAAAGAATTGATTACTTTTGCTGCATGGGTACATGGAGAACTGGTGATTTATAAAGTTTAAAATACTATAAAGTACATAATTTCAGTTTTTTCATCAGTGAATGCCATCCTTCTCCTCCTCCCCAATACATGTATTGCATAGCTCATGTGTGATCATCACATCCTGAGGAACTGCACACTCTTTGTCCTTGGTCTTTCATTTGGATCAACCTGGTATTTGCTGAGATGACAGGATGGCAACAACTCACCTGAGCGGGCAGATGTGGTGTGTCTCTTTTGGGACTGAAGCCAAGAAAAAGAATACCAAAGAGTGATAACTTTACCTACTCCAACCTCATCATTTTGTAAAGGAATAAACCAAGACTATGAAAGCTTGTGCCTTACTTAAGCACACACATACATAATAAATGACAAAACCAGGATTGAAACCCAGGTCCTCTGACATGAAATTCATCATTTTTTTCAACTTCTATATGGGCTTCTTAGGTGTAAATTACCATTGGTAATATTTCTCGGCTTTTGTATACCTATCATACGTCTTTCCACTGCCCTGTAGATTATTTGCAATTTTAATTCTTCCAAGGCCATTATATTTCATGATTCATTACTCAGTTGAAGTGTCACCTGGTCTAGGAAATCTTTCCTAAACTTTCCAGCTAGTAGTGTTCTTTGTCCTCAAATTAACTAGTATTTTTCCATCTCTATATATACCATATTGATTTCCTTTCCATGCCTCCTCCTTCCACCCTATAGAATGTAAGCTGCTTATGGGTAGCAGGTGACTCATTTTTGTCATTGCATCCCAAACTTTTAGCCTGGAACATTTATATTGTAGGTTCATAATGACTGCTAGTTGAATTGAATTCTATTACCTACTAGAAGAGAATTTTTCAAGTTACTTTCTTGTTTTATATTTCAATAGAAAATAATTTCATGCTCATGGGTGGACATCAAGAGAAACTTAATTATCAACATTATTTAAAGGGGGAAATCAGAGAGACAAAACTCAATGCATCTACAATCACAAATTGCAGTGAATATTCCATCTTTGGGCAAATAGACTTACAGGGTATGCCAAGTGATTGCCATTTGAGAGAGTAAAAGGAATGCATTTCCATCCCAGAAGCAAATTAAGTCTTTTTTGTGTTATTGATATAGTTCAGTATGCATTTTATTGTAGCCATATATCCACTCCAAAAGTAATCCATGAAAAAAAGATGAGGGATTCAGAAAGGTGCACAACATCAAACAGTTTTGCAAGCCAACAATCTGAATTATCTGCCCAAAGCCAAGGTTGATTCACACAAGAGAGGAAGCTAGCCACTGCCTGCTGGACAGTTACAATGGATGGATTTTATGTTCTTTAGTAATGGATGGAAGTACCCTGAGGACTCTGTTCCAGAGCCAGGCATCATTGTATAACCAGCTTTGGAATGATGAACTGCCCCTCCTGACATCAAAAGCTACCTTGTGGTAGCTGCTGCAGTGTTTTTCTGTTGTAGTACAGGAATTAATGGGCCATATCCACCAGCCAGGATAATCTTTCACCTAAAAACCTATCTTCTCTTCAGGGATTCCCTTGGACTATCCATAAGAACAACAAGATAAATCAAGTAATCAGCAATTGTTTATTAAGTACTTATATGATGCAGTAGCAAGAACACCACCTCTGGATTCAAAGGACCTGAATTTAATTCCAACCCCTGATGCTTACTACCTATATGAACCAATTTGGGCAAATAACTTCACCTCACTAGGGTTTAGTTTTCTCATCTGGAAAATGAGGGGGCAGGATTATATGCTGCAAAACATCTAAATCTATGATCTTCTTAGGCACTGGAGATATAAAGACACCGAGTTTGTAGGGTATTTGGAAGTTTACAAAGCACTTCCCTAGATCAACCTAATGAGATAGGTAGTAGAGGTGTTACTAGCCACATTTCACAGGAAAAAAGGCGATTGATTCTCAGAGAGGTCAAGTGACTTGCCTGTGGTTCCACAATTACTCAAGATAAAGAGACAAGATTTGACCAAAGATCTTCTTTCAATGAGAATGTATATGTTAATACGTTGCTAAACTATTTGGTTCCCTAACAAAGATATAAAATACAAGTTGCTAATCTGTCTGGTTCCCTTCCAGGACAATAACTTCAGAAGCTTAGCAATTTCTTGCTTCCCACCAAGAAAAAAAATCATTATTATGTATCTGTCTTAAAATGAATTCATTTAAGCTTTTCTTAAATGGTGTCTGCTTTTAGCCTGTAGAGTCTCTTGGGTCACATCAGTTCTATAAGTTACCTATTCTGTAAATTAATTCAATTAAATGAATATTTATTAAGTGCCTACTTTGTATTGGGAGGCAGCAAGGTATAGACAGGTGTTGGACTCTGAGTCAGTAAGGCCTGGTTTCAAGTCCTGACTCTGGCTTCATGATCCTGAGAAATCATTTTGTCTTTCAGAAACCCTAAAGGATAAACTCTGGGTAATATAAATTGTAATAT